>VOMN01066084.1:0-11573 GCA_014899125.1 Orchestia grillus | reverse complement strand
AATTAATTAGGGCTTGCCACGTTCCACAAGTTAACCCAAATTTTGTCGTGACTTTGGCTTAGTCGAGAGATAAGGATTTCCAGAAGTAATTTTTTTTCAAATTGAATCAATTTTGAATTAGTATTTACGATGTGTGCACGACAAATGACATTATTTTAAAATGGTGTCGTTAAACAGGCTCGAGGGCTATTTGTAAGGCTTTGACGAGATACGTAATTTACATTCGTGTTACAATTTAAATGGATCAAACGTGCATTTTAACATATTTTTACCAGCTAAATTATTAATCACAAAGGGCTTTTGCTGATAGGTTGATACGAACACAGGAACTACGGCAAGGATTGTGTTTTGAGATACATTGAATAATAATCCATAACTATATTTGACGCGTTGTAGGGATAATCCTATGAAATCTACGTAATAAAAAAAATCTATTCTGCTAGAGTTCACGGAGTCGTATAAGAGTTTAGACAATGTATAGGTCAATGAGCTACTTCTACAGTCCTCATTTCGACATCCCCTTTGCATGTCTCGTTCTGTTATTGCTTATATTGCTTTATCAATGATTTTCGTGGTTAACCCTAACACAATTTATAAGCCTAGATGAACGTGTGGTTCTTTAAATATCAGCTTTTATGCCAGTTTGCTTTGCCATAGAACCATTGTCAAAAGATGCACAAACTTGTCTTTTAAATTCAAGCAATTTTCCAATATTTCAGTTTTTGAGACGGGCTCCTTTACGAATAGACCACGTATTTACAACAGCTCAATCTAGAAGTTGTGCAAATGCTGGAATGCACCTTTTTAGTCTTCTGATCACCATGGTATCAAAATAAAAAATGAGTGTATCTTGACATCAGCTGGTCTTGTTTGTTAACATCTCCCCTGCAGTTATTGTAGAAACCTTCAACATGCGCCAGGGAAAATTGTCTTCAGCTTTTGCTTACTTTTATAGTAAAGTACGTTACTAATTAGCTCAACTCCATTTCAGTCATTCAATACCATTTATCGCACATTTATTGTCAAGCTCTCTTCAATTCAATTAGTTGAATTAAATTTGTAGTCATAAAATCATCTCCTTTTCTCCTTTTTCAGACAGTCTAAATCCTTCAGGGGACATTAGCTGAGACGTTGTTCTCTCACTGCGCTGGCTGCTTAAAAATTCTCCATCGCTCCAGTGCACAGACAAATAATAACTAAAGAATTAATTGCCAAATGATGCATCTGGTGACTAAGGATATTCAACCACTTCAGGCACTTTCATCACTTTTCTTCTTCCAATAATAACGTCATGAGAACCTTTTCATTTAATCATTAAGGACCACATATGATTCAAAGTTAAAACAACACCCAGGCACGCAGCCTTTGCCCAAATTAGCAGCAAATCTTACAGGTTTTCCATTTATTTAACAATTTAAAATAATTTAAACAATTAACATATTAACATAAGCGCCCCTTAATATAGACGTATAACAGACATGCGTTACTCAAATTATTACAAGTGAAATTTATATATAGCTACCTGAAGGTCCGAATAAATTCTATAACTTTTAGGGTACCCCATAGAACCATATACTAAGTGTACATACAAATTCTAGTACATATATAAAACAATGCATTTATCCTCGACGCACATCAGACTGGTCAAGTAGGAATTTATTGAAGGGCTAACGGTATCATTCAAAATTAAGAATTCAATAGTGAATAATCGATGGAGACTATGTATTTTATTATAAACCCTGAATTAATTGACTGATACAATGTGAGGGGTATTTCAAGACTCTGTTTGGATATGAAACTACAATTTAACAAGTAACATTTTCAGTATCTTGATAAGAAATGAAATTCAAGATTCGTTTCGATCGCCTGGAGTGTGCTTTTCTCAGGAAAACCAGAAGTAATGAAGAAAGACGTTGAAAGTAAATACCGATCTTATTCTGAAATTGTAGGGAAGTATAAATGCCATTCGATTCCTAGTCCAATATTTCTGATAGCCAGTTTGAGCAGATACTAATTGCTTCAGGTTTTTATGTCCTTCATTACGCAAAGTCTTGCGTATGAAAAAATGCAGAAATAATATTTGTAAAGGTGAGGAAGCTCAACAATTTTCAATTATTTATCTGCGTCAATTGAATGAGCATTATATTTCAAATCTCTCATTGCCCTATTGGCCATTTTTTTGTAGTGGCCATTTTATCAACTGAGTAATTCGTTTTAAAAATTCCAAAATTTTGAAGGGCAATTTCGATTCCTATCAATAACGGTAAGAGCTCTTTATCTTATATCAGTATTATTCTCCCAGTTTTCTTCATCACTCAATTACAGACACGTTTCAGGCATTGCAAATGGACTCAGTCTCCTCAGTCCCTGAGTCTCGCTTCAGACTTTTTTTGCTTGTACAGTTGTTTCTAGTTCTAGTTGTGTTTCTAGTCACAATATCTGTAAAATCTACGAATATCAATCAATATTTTTAGATCAACTACTGTGAAAATTTAAATATTGTTCTGCTCATGTCAGGACATCGAACATTTCTTATGCTATGTCATCATCGTATGCATTTGTGGGGTTATGATTTAAAAAAAATTCAAACGAACTGAAATATTACAATCACCTTTCATTTTTCTGAAATAATCGATATAACTCCAGGCTATATCGATACACTAAGCTTCAGTATAATCGTAAGATTTTTTTTACAAAGCAGTTCTGAATTGCGCAAATTTCCTTTCCAAGCTTAGGATTCTGAGTATTTTTTTGTGTATTCACTACGTCATATTCAATATATTTTTAAGAAGTGAAATTCTATGGAATATGGAACATCATTGATTGCTGGGTCAGCAGTTTTATCACCTCTAGTGCACAGACCATGCAAGATTTGTCAAAACAACGCTCGTTGTGAAACCTCTTTCAACAGTCAACACGTCGTAGTGACATTTAGCCAGTTCAGTTCTCTACATATTGACCAGACGTCATATACTCGTACGTACATAGGACAGCAATTTCTACAGTCAGGTAAAACGAAAAATTTGACCTAGATAAGCTTGCTATACATAAGGTTTTGAAACCACGTTCTTAACGAGTAGGGCTCTGAAATCAAATTGACAACACCCTTGTACACCACTTGATTCTGTATGTGTTTACAAGCCCCAGTTGAACTAATTTTCAATCAGTTTTCAATAAACATTATGTGTATTCTATTTCTTCACGAGCACGTTTAATATATACGTGGCAAATTGTAATTTTTTACCCTTGAAACCAAAATAAGAAACTGTTTCTCATTGTCGAATACTATTTATGAATATTTACTCATGTCCTATTTATGGGACAGTACATGGGACGTAACGTCTAATCACTTCTCTAAATGTATTTTTCTTGTAAAAAAAATTAGTCCGTATAGTTCTTCGTGAGCGGATCGTTCGAAGACCCACAAGTCGTCATTCGATCGCCTTTAATTCGTCATTTGAATGCTTCAAATTGGTCATTCGACCGCCACAAACAATTTTCACCGTCTAACCACGTCACAACTCACGAGCTATTGGCTTTGAAGCACAAATACTTTTCATTGGGAAACTCAATTCGTCATTTTTGGCCAATGTTTTTTTCAAGAATGCAATCTACGGCTTTAGTGCCGGTCTCGGTCTGATAGATAAAAAGGAAAGAAGAAAAGTAGTTTTTTCCCGAAATCAATTACATAGATACAAAGCATGGTTCTATTAGGTTTTTCCATGAGTAAGACTTCAACTTTAAAAATTCGTGTAGACGTCACTTTGAGTCTTCAATAGTTACGATTCATAATTTACTGGTTTATCGATCAGTGTGATGGGATTCGCACGTTAAGCGAAATATTAACTAGTAACATCGTAGGATTTTTTATATATACCTGGCACAACTGTAAAATTATAGTTGTATGACAGGCTACAAAATGGGGAGAAAAGAGTTGAACTTCTTAGGAGTTGTAGAGAATTGAACATCAGTAAATTAAATTTAAGGTGTGGTACGTCAGAACTTCAATGGATTTGTATCCTCTGGTGCTTACGTAACGTGTGTAAACGGTGTCATGTGAGGTTCACAAGTGTACTGGACGAACTTGCGTCATTTGAAAGAGGAGGAAGATTATTGATTTCGATTGAAATGACAAACTTTTATAGTAAGTCTCCCTTTCAATTAAGATGAATACAGTGCTGCACTAAAAAATGTAAAACGCGTCGATACTGCACACTTTGATTTCCAATATGGTAGCTGATCTTTCATTGCGATGTGATGATAGTAGTCAAAAACTTAAATTATTGTACTAATACGAGAGACATTTTGTTATGCATTGCAAAATCGACTGTAACGTATGGCTAAACGAGAACACAAAGTTGAACGTGTGACTAAATACTTATATAAAATGAAACAGTGATGCCTTACAGTCGAGTTATTGTGTATTAAAATAGCAGCAATTGTGCATCGCTAGATCCTTGCGAAATATGACGAAACATTGCTACAACTCAGCACTAATACTATTTGAGCAGATAATGGAAAAGAATTGAAACGTAAATCGTTGTCCATGTGAACGTGAACAATCGATACTTCGGTAAACTTGAACGTAATGAGACATCGAGAATTCAAAATAGGGATGTAATAAAACAAGAATTTTACGGTTCTACATTTCTAGCTCAGGCACGACATTAACTAACGTTGCCATAAGAGCTCCACACTCAAAGTTTGTTGATCAGTTGAAGTGACAGTTGCACCCACGAATATATAACATCATTTTTTATGCAATTGATCGGATGTTTGTATAATGTGTTTATTGCCATAAAGCGAACATCTTAGAGTTAACGACGCTGATAAAGTTTTTGTAGCTATATTTTGTAATTAAGTAATAAGTGTTAAGTCTAAGAGAAATTTAGTTGAATCACAAGCACGTGATAGGCATTGGGTATGCGGTTGATACGTGTTTAATATTATATGTATATTTTTATATCCAAGTGTTATCTCCTAATGCTACATTTCACAGCAGTGGCTAATGTACCATTGGCTTGATGTGAGCTTGACAGTTAAAATTAATAATTGATGTAATTCATCGTACGATTTGCATCACTTGAGAAAATTTGTAAAATCTCGAACACTTGCATGAAGAAATTACCTGGGGAGGGAGACTCTACAAATCTTTAAGGTTGGGGCAAACATAGACTAAACAATGTCGTAGAGCATCAAATTTTTTCCTGTTTCACATCCATCCGTAAACGTAATCGGTACCCTTAATGGAGAAGGAACTAGTCTTTATGGAGGTAATCGTATATATGCAATGAAGGAAATTCTCTAATTACTGGATTGCAGATTCAAATTTACTCGTACTTAAGCGTTTCAATTTGGTTTAATATATTTAAAAAACAGTTAATTTAAACAACATCTCGAATAACATCAAGAATGAACCCTACAGCATTCAGATTTGTCAAGTCTTGATTGTTTATAATCTGTTCAAAAATTACGATTTCAAAATGTTAGGCGTTTTCATTATTTTGTCCAACCCTTGTTCGTCAGACAAACTAATGGGTAAATGCGCAAAAAGAGCAACATGATATATGATTACCTGATGTTATTCCTAATGGACTTTTACGCTGTGATCGGAAGTGTCAGCTCTCACAAATATAAATTTAAAACATTGGAAAGAATGTATAGACTGTGTACAAATGTGCGTTATTGTTTAGACGCAAAATGATAACACATATTTTCCTTGAAATTGCTCAGGGACTGGAACGTTTTATATGCGAAGAGAGAACATTCCGCAGCAAGGCTCCTGAGATTGACAAAGCTTTTTTCCCTAGGTCTGATGAACGGTAGCGCTTTAATAAGTCATTTTTCTTCATTCGCTTTTTGTCTGCAGCGTTGAAAGAGGAGGGGAGAAATTTTACAATTTTTGCTCTGCTGGGAGATATAATTAAAGAGGAGAAAACATATCGAGTGTAACGAATGAGAAACCTTTGCAGTATGGGGCTTCACCTTAGTTTCTCTAGGAGAGGAGTTGTGTGATCACATTTCTTGAAAAAACTTTACAATTACTTCGGCTGTAAAGTTCATGCATTTCTGTAACTCTTTTTGAAGACATTTTGGTGTGTCTCCCCACACCAAACTACAGTAGTCATAATGCCATAACACTAAAGTTTGATGGCTAATGGTGTAGTGGGCTACACCATTGTAGACCCATTGTACCTCCGTGGTGTAGTGGTGAGCGTGACGGCCTCACAGCCGATAGGACCAGGGTTCGAGCCGTGGCTCAGGTGGGGCTTTCTATGTTACCACGGAGTACTTCCCTTGGAAAAGGAAGTTTAAACCACACATTCCTCACATCCCCCACCACACCAGTAGTTGTAAGGCATTTGAAACCCAACAGTAGAGCGTGTTGGAATAAATAAAGGTTCTTTTTTTAATGGTCTGGCTTTCTCGCTTAGTATACTCTTCACGCGATGAAAAAACACTCATGTTCCGTTAATTTTATTGTATGTATTTTTTACGGGGGAGTTGATGGTCTAGCTCTAATCGAACTATACGCCAATTTTTTATACTGTATCTAACGGTTTGATTACTTTGTTTCCTAGAGTTAGAATGAGCTTAGGCGGCTTCTTTATTGAGCTTTTGGAGCAGTAAACAATGCATTTTTTTGCAGGCTTTCATGTTTGAGGACATTTTGGTTACATCATGATTTTACATAACATAAAAGATTTTCAGCGATTGCTTTTCTTCCTTGTACTTGGGTTGAGTACTTGTTATAGCGATTTGGAGGTTAACTCCACACACTGTCTGAGAATACGAGTAAGCACATCCGACTGAGCTAATCTAATTTTTCCTTACTCTAGTCGTTAAAGTTATCTTCGCATTCTCTTGTCCAGACGACGAAATCAGAAAGCCATTGACGAAAAGTCGAGCGCAATACATCGAAGAAATGTAAAAATTTGAAGAAAAGCAATTCCTTGAACGATTTCATGACTCTGTTGGTCTCTTTTTAATCCGCCGTTCTAGGGACCTAACATCTGTGCATGCACAATGGGAGGTAATTAATTTTTTTTTTCCTAATTTCTTTCGAATACCAGATGTAGAATTCATTGCTTATATTATCATCTCCTGATCTTGGACCAGCGCCTGAGAGATTGGTCTAAGTAAAGAATGAATGTCCAAAAATTTGTATTTACGAACTAGAAAAAGTTATTATAATATTTCAAACAATAATCGCAAGGAGAGTAATAAAAAACTCTGCAAAGAACAACCTTGCCATTTTCTGTGACTAATTACAAGGTATCATATTAATTCTTCTCAATGCATCTCCACTGATTTACTGCACAGAACGGGGCAGGGAAACGTACCAATTGAACAATAAAGAATAAATTTACAAAACATTATTAACCGCTGAAAATATATTCCATAAAAGTGGGAATTTCCTCAGGGGTCGCGTTCTACAAATCGATTCAGTGAAATGCCGTCCATTTTGCCGTGCGAATTCAATGATTCGATCGTGAGTATTTTGTATAACGAGCACAATGCGTTCTCAAGGATATTGGTGCTGTTTTTATTAATGTGTGTCGTGAGCCAGTTCAGGTTTGTCGATCTAGTCTGAGACACAACACTCCTTTGTTGCTCCTATAAAAAGTAGACACACACTGAAAGGTTTCGAGCCGGGTGGCCAAGCGATGTTAGCATTTCTTGAAATTAAGTGATCCCCAAACAAACGCCTCACTGTTGCCATAGACTGTCGGACATACGTGAGGTGGCTCCATCTTGTTAAAACAGGTGTGCTGAGTGTCAAGACTAAAAGGAGAATGAAGCCTTGGAGACAAGAATGTTTCTAGTATGTTGACGTAACGTTGAGACGTCAGATTGACAGCAGAGTCTCCTCCATCTTCAAAAAGTAAAAACTCATCACTTTACGACACGACACTGCACACCATACAGTAACTTGAGCACCTTCATGTGGCATCTAAAGACTTACAATGAAGTTAGCATATTCTTTGGTTCCAACCAACAGTTTTTCAGAAAATTGAATTAGCAATGCCGAATTATTGTGTTATTGTTCCTGAAGTTTGTAAGAATTAAATTGAAAGTTATCGGGTATTCTATGCATTCTCTTACGTCTGAGGCTTAATGAGAGGCCGTTTGTCGCACTAATCCATGGAGACTCCCCACTCCTGAACTCTGCACGCATCGGTTTTTAGGGTACGTGCAGACAATCCACAGCTACTAGTTACTTTCCAAAGTCGAATTAGTCTCCCTAAAGTTGAGAACCACCCGTTTCACTTCCTGTGATGTAGGAACTTGAGTGCTTGACGGTGACTGGAGAGCCGTGGCGCTGATCATTATTTGTGCGAGTCACAGCTGCAACGTCGGTAGTGTGGCCTCGTGGCGACCCCACGCTCTGCTCCGCTGCTCCGTGGAAACAATGTAAATGTCCGTTAGGCAAGTCGGGTTCTTTACACCGCTTATTGTACATGACCATGATAACTTTAAATTCTCTTATTGCTCATCGCCGCCTTGTAAAAGAAGTTATGAATGCATGTGCAGTATGAATTTTATTGACAGCAGATTATTTTTTTCTGAGGGTTGCCTTCGAATTGGGATGAAATGTTGCTTTTTAGCAACCGATTATTATCGCAAGTTGATCTACTCATAAAATAAAATTATTATGTTCCACAGGCATTTTTTATTAAAATCCAATGCTACATTGATTAGGTACGCAAAATTCAAATTACGTGTGTGAAGAATGTAGGAGCTAGTAAGACCTTAGTCAGGACAAAGCCATGTCGTATAAATCTTCTTTCACCTTCGATATCGAATATGCCAAATAATTCCTTCTACTTTTTGAACATAGTAAGACTTCTCTTACTGGCGAAGTGATAATTTCCGTTCACAATGACACGAATGGTAAAAATGAAACATTAAAGAATATCTTCTCATGATTGAAACAAGTCAAATTTTAACAAGTTCAATGATAACTTAAGTATGGTAGGAAAAGTTTGAAAACCGTGAAATAACTGACTTCTTCATATGAAATACACTCCAACTTTCTTCTAAACTTGTGCCTTCCTTTGAAAGTTCTCGCCCTGAGTGAGATAAACACCCTAAATGTTTCGATTTCCTCATCCGTGTCGAACATGTTTCACGGGTTATGAAGAGCTCACAAAATGAAATAAATTACGATTAGAACGATAAATATAAACTGCACAAAAGGGAAAAATGCTTTGAAACAAACGTGCTTCTGGCTCTTCCTCAAAGGCGAATTTTTTCCAAAAACTTTCTATCGTATGACGAGAATGATTTTATTTTCGTTTAGCTTCATATCAACAAACAGGAGTTTTCTTCTTTCAATAATCAGGAGACTTTAGGGTTCCCTTGGACAGAAACTAAAGATAACCGTTTTTAGAGACCAATTTTTTCAGAAAGCTACCTATCCTAGCAAAATGTTCCTTTTATTTTCGATTGTATTATGTCCCTTTTCCGTTATAAATTAACAATATTTTTGCAAGTGATGGGGTTGCTAGTCTTATAAATTCGCATTTTAAATTTAACTGATGCAAACGCACCTTCTCCTCTTGTCTATGAGAATTTTTTTCTGTATTCCGCCTTTGGTCCCTGTGTGAAGAAACATATTTGTTTGTATAGAATTCTCCCTACTCGGTTTTTTATTTGTTCGAATGAAAACAAGTCAGTGGCGACGCTAGAGACAGTCAAATGTAAAGTTTGAATGATGTTGATTCTTAAAGAAACTCAGAGAAATGCGGTGACTACGATCATATTTGTCGTTAATAGGCGATTAAGAATGAGCTGTCGACTCATTTAAAAAATTTGCTGAAGGAATCGAAAACCGAAGCGAAAAAGTTTCATTCTATTGAAACCACTATTAAAAATAGAAACAAACTTCAGATCACCCATGTGGCTTGAATGGAACAGTGTGCGATGAAGTTCTAGTATTGTTTTTAATTAAAAAATGAAAGGCTTAGGATAGTATTTTGCTCAGTAAAATGATTTAAAATGTTGAGAAGTTAATTTTATTCCAGCGATCATTTTCTAAACATTTCTGGTTAATTTCTAACATTAGTTATGTAATTTAAAAACGTACAAACGGGAAGCTGTTATTCACTCTGCATTGAACATCGGAAAATAAATTCTAGTATTTTTAAGCTTTAAAAGTGGCACAATTTACTATCTATCTTTTTGGGAACAGGTGTAAAGAACTTTTTATTGCCGAAGGCCATCCTCAAAGTGCCAGACTACCGTCTCCTTCCACCGAGAGAGCCATCAGAGTCGTCGGAAAAAAAGGTAAGAAGGAACCAGAAGAGACCAAAGCGTAAAATAACAATGTAATTGATGCGAGTGAAACCACTATGAGAACCATCATTAGAAGCGTTCTCAGGTGATTTTCTTGTAAAATGACAAAGCGTGAGCAACCCGCACTTCTCCAATTGCACAATAGCTTCGGAGAGGTGGCACAGGCAGACTTCACGACGCTCATCACGATGTCACTTCACATGTCGATGAGATTATTTTTCTGCTTAAACGTGACAATATATTTATAAATATATATATGTAATTCAGGGGTGATTAAGATACGAGTCATAGTTGTGCGCATCCGAGAGTTTTTTTAACACAAAATTCAACGACGGCCACCGGTGAATCGATGGATATATACATATATAAATAGTTTACATTATTGAATTTCTGTAGACTGCGACTGTCACTTCAGAGAGCTGCGGTGCTGGGGAAATTTATTAACGCTAATGAACGGTCTGACCATCCAAAGCCACAAAGGATCAAAAGAACCAGCCCGGGGCTCCGAACGTGTCATAAGGGCCAGAGCCGCGGTCGGCGCTCGGAGACGTCGCTTACCGGCTATGATTCAAAGCGCTTGCCTCTCGTGATCGGACAGCCCGCTCCCCATGGAAATAATCAGAATGGCAACAAGGGAGTTATCTTCTAGAATCTTCAGTGAAAATTTGACAACATCGCGGCACCTGGGGGTAAAAGAGACTCGGACGGAGTTAAGAGGACGCAAACAGTTATGCGGGACCGAGCTACGCGGGTACCGGAAGGACCAAGATACGCGGGTACTCGTAGAGCGTCAGTCGAACAGGCAGCGAGACTCGGATTTCGTCGAGGCAACGGTCGTAACCGCACAGGAACCTTGATCAGATATCATTTTATTGTGACGGAATTACGTTGCTATTAGTGGTTCGTCAAGATTTGAGAGAACGCTTCCCACCTCTCGCATGCACTTTGTATGCACCCATTGACTTACAGAAGAAGGGTATAAAAAACGGACATTTGAAATAAAAACACATTCACTATTGTAATCATGTCATAGAAAATTCAAATTTTACAAAAATGGTAAACGGGAACCCGAGGACATGTTCAGCCAGAATTAAATGAGACGTGAGCACAGTTGAAATAAAAAATAACATAGTTTAAATCAAAACATATTCACTATTGTGATGATGTCACGGACAATAAGATTGGCAAATTAAATGACACAGGGAACGCGCAAACGTATTTAGCGAGAAATTAAGATATTGGTACAGATGACAAATCAGCAGGTCACTATTCAT
>VOMN01066041.1:0-11419 GCA_014899125.1 Orchestia grillus | reverse complement strand
TCATCACATGTAATGATTCGATTCAAAAATAGTTCTCTGTCAGCCTAATAGTTGATAAAGAAAACTACGTTAAATACGGCATTTCATGTGAGACAACCTAATATAACTCACACCGTACGTACATCGATTCGAGTTATCTATGCGGTGCGCTTGGATTCTGCATCGGGCTTTTTGAAGAACAATGTTTTTTTCAAAACGAAGATATTAATTTCAAGAGGTATCGAAAGTCCATTTGTCATCAGTATTACCCGTCGTAAAAAACCTTGACGCTCTTTTCTTACACGGTCCAAAAAAGATTTGCATTGAATTTAAAAGTGCAAGATATAGTATAAATATGTTGTAGCAGTATTTTTTTGCAATTTACTTTTTTCGCTGTTTTTAGTGGCAGAGACACTTTAAAAACGTATCACAAAAAGCAATTTTTTTTTTCGGGCATTTTGTTGATGTTTGGAGATGGCGATAATTCAAACTTGAGGGGCACAACTGTTCGTTATTGGGGCCATGAATATCTGTGTCAAGTGTATCCTACACTGCAAATGAAATGTGTGATTTGTGGGGAACTCAGAGATTTCAAGGGCAATGTGACAAACGGATGGAAGGTCGTTTTGCATGAAAAATAAATAAATATTTAGAACTTCTAGGCCACCAAGACAAGACGGCGAGTTAGAGCTCAAGTTACCACCAAACACAGGGTGCGTACGTTATCTGAGGACACCTTACGCACTTTTAGAAAAACACCACGCACTAAACGATCTGCTTGATTTTTCGTTGACATAAACTAACCTCGCCTAAGAACGTATGATTTGTATCCGAGGTCTTGATGAACAACATTCGTTATTGTCCCTTCAGATACTTGAAGATCTTTGGCAAGGTGTCGCATTGACTTCCCAGGATTGACTTCATTGACTTCATTGACTTCATTGACTTCACTTTTCTGGCAAACTCGGGTGTTCCGAGAGAGTCAGAGCGTTGACATTGCTGTTTTCTCTTGCTCGTGACCAATTGCTGTGTTTCGTTTTTATAGACACTATTACAGCGTGTCGTTTCATTTAATTAGTTTATAGTAGTATCTGCCATGGAATCTTCTGATGTGAAAAATACAGTAATTGTTATCGGATTAGCTTAAATTACAAAGATATAAGTGTTCTCAGATACCTTACGCACCCCGTATAACCTTTATAGGAGGTTAAACTAGGATTCCAAATTCATTCCACAACTTGATTAAAGTGACAAGATGAGCTTCAGGGAAGAGTATACATAGTCTCAAAACGGTCGATCGGCGCCCGCTCGCTGGACAGCTGTCAGCTATCCTCACGCCCCTCGCAGCGTGCGCTGTGAGCTGACGGCACATTGCCCGTAGACTGACAGTGAATAATCAGCTTGGTGCAAAAGTTGTTGCCGATTTAGAAGAGAAGAATTCAAAATTATCTATGTTGATATTATGTCTATTTCTGTTGCTCACTTATAATATCATGTGTAATTTACACCTCTTTCTTTCCGACTATTAAGGAATCGCTCATATTATGTTCCATTATTTGGACTCATGTTCAACGCAACTAAAGAACATATCAGACAGGCTTTACTCTACGAGTTTCATAGAGGCTCCAGTGCAAGGGCTGCAGCACAAAACGTTCAACATGCATATGGAAATGATGCTGTGGAGGAGAGGACTTGCAGATGGTGGTTCTTCCGTTTTCGTAAATGGAATTTCAACTTGAGAGACGAGGTTAGAAGTGGTCGCCCAAAACGACTTCATTTGGAGTTGCTGGAAGCCGCTGTTACTGAAAATTCTACAGTAACTTTGAGGGAACTGGCTAACCAGTTTGGTGTAACTCATACAACAGTGGTACACCAACTGAAACAAATGGGAAAGGTTTCGGTGTTCGGAAAATGGGTTCCGCACGAACTGTCTAATGAGAACCTGCGCCAACGTGTTTCTTGTTGCGAATCTTTAATCTTTGCTTTGCTGTGTGAACTTGAATGGGAGGTTTTCCACCATCAAATTCTCCCGACTTTGTCCCTTCTAATTATCACTTATTTCGAGGATCACAGAACCATTTTAATGGCCTTAGGTTGACATCACGGGGAGGATTAAAAATGAGTTAGATTCATATTTCGCATTAAAACCTGAAGAATTTTACAAACGAGGCTTATATGAACTAGTTGACAGATGTGGAGCTAGGTCATAGAAGCCCAAGGATGTTATTGTTATGAATAAATTCTTTAAAAATAATCAGTTTTTCATTCTCAAAATTGAGTTTACAAATTGGCAAGAACTTTTGGACCAATCTGATATAATGCTGCTCATGAATTGATAGGAAATTAGGAGAGAACTGACGCCAGAAATAATCAGTCCTTAGACTGCAATAGTGGTTGAAAATCAGAATGTAGAAGTTTGTCTGCAAAAATACAGTAAAATACTTGTAGATTATTGAATGATAGTCTGGGTACAAGTACGGAAGCTGAGAGATTATAAAATTTATTCGAAACAGGATTATGTGCGTATAGAGCGAACTAGCCGGAAAATAACTTTTTTCTTTCGAATAACAAACTTTCCATGAAATTTATAAGTGAAAATTATCGAGTCTTGCAACACATCTCTTTCTTTCCGGGCTCGATGAGGTTTTTTGAAATAAAAGAAATATCAAAGCAGCAGCACCGCTTATTGATATTATTTGCCCTCTAGTAATTCGGTTTTTTGCTACTCTATGAGCGGGAGGCCAAGAAACTTTTGTGCGTCAAAGCTTCACCTTATATTTTTGCTTACTCTTCGAAACTGTGAACATTCGAACCCGATCTGCATGTGAAAAAAAATGGTGGGGGCATTTGATTTGACCTCGGAAATTTTGTTCAGTTTCGGCATGTAAAACTCATTCAGCCGAGTTTTAGAGGAGGACACAGCACGGATTTGAAGTGCAATCTACCGAAGGCAGTTAAGATCGCCCGATGCAGTTAGCTGCAAACGGAAAAAGGTCAGTTCATTCTCGTTTAGCCAAATCCCACTCGTTCTGCACCCTCATCTGTCTCTGCCTGTCGCAATATCGCCAGGGAGGCCCTCGACTCCAGGGGAAAACGGTCAAGTAAAACAAATAAAGAATACAAACCGAGGCTTCGGGCACGAATTATGAGTAAGAATGCTTACATGAATGCTTACATGTATAGATGCATATATATACTCTTAAATGTTACGTTCATGAGAGATGCGATAATGAACTTTTTACCTGATTAATATACAGGAAGATTCCGATGTCTTACGTTGAGTTTTTGTAGTTTCTTATCAAAAGAAGTATACAATTGTTTATTAGGCTTATGTACTGCTAAAAACTAAGTGTATTTTGTGAATTATTTGTCATGTGAGCTGGCTATGGCTGTTCACGTTTCAAAAGTTAGGGAACATGAATATTTTCATATTTATATATGGTTGAGCGAATAGCAAAGTTAGTTGGAAATTAATGTTTTCGGTGGTAACTCGCTACCAGTACTTAAAAACTAAAGAGAAAAGACAGTGGAGATGATGTATGATTACTTTGGATCTGTTTCCAACAGGTATGTATGAGGAGAGTGAGATATAGCACTGGTCCATTATGAGGAGAGTGAGATATAGCACAGGTCCATTATGAGGAGAGTGAGATATAGCACGGGTCCATCATGAGGAGAGTGAGATATAGCACTGGTGAGAGTAACACGCGGTCTTTCAGACTAAATACTGGTTCTCGAGTTACGACAAGAACACTGCTCGAGTGTCATGGCTGGAACACTGGTTTTCGAGTCATGGCTGGAACACTGGTGTTCGAGTCGCAACTAGGAAAGCGGTGTTCGAGTCATAGCTGGAACACTGGTGTTCGAGTCATGGCTGGAACACTGGTGTTCGATTCATGGCTGGAACACTGGTGCTCAAGTCCTGACTAGAACACTGGTGTCCGAGTTATGACTGAAACACAAGTGCTCGAGTCATGGCTGGAACACTGGTGTTCGAGTCGTAACTAGGACACCGGTGTTCGAGTCGACTCAATAAACAAGTCTGCATTGGCCTACCAGAAGCTTGTGAGAGGCTACCGAAAGATTTGCTCCAAGATTTCCAATGGGTCAGGAAATTTCCAAGTTGGAAAGTTGCAAAGATAATTTCCTTTTTTCAAGCGACTCGTCCTCTCTCAATCAGCTTATCGTCCAAGAGGAGGCCGGAAATAACGACAGTAACTGCAAAAGTGGGAGTAGTTTGCTCCGGAGAGCGGTACCTGGGCGTACTTTTTCTGTAGCTACTTTTGAAAATTTCACGAATTTTATCTAGCTTGTGGAAACGAAGCAGTTCTCATGTACGGTACCGTACTGTGTTAGGAATTTAATTTTTTCTCCCGAGTAAATGTGGCTGTTAAAACTAATTAAAGTTGAAAGTTCGTGATCAATTTAAAAAAAAAATGCATCTAAAACTATGTGAATTGATTTGCATGTGGAATTCACTCAAGCAGACTTATCAAGTTGACCTCATCTGGAGGACAAATTTGGAACTAAGTTTCAACACGCGATTCCAAACCAGGAACGGACGTCTACCTGTTAGCAAATGTATAACCCTGGGCCAAAAGGATAATTTCTGGCTTATATTTTCCTTCATTTCATGAAAGAGCGACCTGAACATCTCTTATCTGCAATATTTTGAAGTCAGACAGAACTGTTCAGGTTATGCAAGACTCCTTTCATTGCGGTCGCCATTAGAGAGGATAATCGCAAAAGGGTCGGGGAGTCCTTCTCTCGCCCCTTTTTTTGTGTTCCTGGAATCGGACGAGGACTTCTGATAATCCGCAAAGCCGCAGTCAGAATGAGGAGATTTGTTTGCATGTTCTCCCTGCTGGACGCCGCGGCGCGCAAGGGCGAGGACTGATTTGTGCGTGTCTTCCTGAAATTGATTTACGCGACTCCCCCAGACCTCCGTCTGTCAAAAGTTAGCTCGTACACGCGGGGAAAGTAAAATGTAGCTACTACTTTAAAAAATCTTAACTAGTGCAGTGCTATGTTCATTTGAAAAATGAGATGTTCCAGACTGCATACGAGAACACATTTCGTCAGGAATGATTTCACCGTAGCTCAATCAACGATTCTCGCCAGGGGAGCTCACTGAGAAATTCTTTGGTAAAATACATCTGTTTTGGTACCTGTCTTCGGTTAAACTTGTCCTCAAGTCAGTACATACAACAATTGATAAATGTGCGCATGGTACAGAAGTAACACATGGAACAGCGGAGGGCGCTTCCTCAAAATTGATCTACATATATACGAGTAAAATTTCGTAGACGGAGATGTACCTAATAACACCATCCCACCCTGATTTTGCTGTCATCATTCTTTTTGATATCAGATGTAAGCTTTGAATTTTCTTTCTCCACGAATATTCTGCAGAAATATGTCCTTGAATTCAGCGGTAATATCATTTTGAGTTCTGCTCGTGGGCGCATTGCAATTATTTTTTAACATTTATTCAGACGCTTGCCTTAAGCTACGAGGGATGGTCACTACGAATCGAGTTACGTATTATTTTGTTTATCGACTCTTCGGAGAGGCCTGCATTGGTGGCGCTGAAGACAGTTCAGGGAATTTCTTATAATGCCAATTTCTCCGCTTTTAAAACAGTAGTTTCGATTTGTGAGCAGATGCCTCCTAAGCGACATTATTAATGAAAAAAAGAAACACTGCTTAGTTCGTCCCCCTCTTACCTCCCTCCGTACGTCATAATGGCATGAGGTAGCCAAAATCGGAACAAATCATCGACTCATCTACTGCGACTGAGGCGTTTTGTGCATTTTATGGACATTTAAGGGCTCGAGCTCAGTTTAAAAGAGCAGATCGTAGGGCCTGGATAACTCATGTTACCTCACAGTGGCGCTCCTTTTTTGGTATCTTCTTTTTTTTAGGGGGAATAAAGTACGAGGCTAAATGCTGCTGCTGTTCTACAGAACTTTTTACCCGGTCGCGTTCGCCAACCTTTGCTGTTTCCTGAGCGCATTTTCACATCCTCTGCAGTAACGTGACGTATAATAATATGAATGCGCTCAATTTACCGAGCGATAAGGTTTCTTTTGATGAGACGTGAAAATTCTCTGATTACTTTAATAAAACTTGCTGGCTCACTGCAACAGGATCGAAGGACTAAACAGTTCTCTGATCACTGCAAACAGAGGATAAAAAGTGTTTAGCTGCCCTAACAACAAACATTTACCGAGTTAACCAAATTTGTCATTCGCGTGCGTTGGGTAAATCATTTTTGAAAATTCCGATGGTAAGTTGTGGATAATATTGATGTTCTATGTATATAAGAACGAATGCAATTGGTTTCCGACAAGATAGGTTCCGTTATAAGGGAATTTGAAATTAAAACTACACACTACTAAGACCGAATGGCCTAAAGGATATTTTGTGCAGTCGTTTACAGTTTTCTGAAAAACATCTAAGTAGTTGCGTGTGCCCACTATTTTCACGGCATATAGTAGTCCTGACAACATGATCACTGTGTTGAAGATATAGTTGCACGCATCGCCTAGATATAGTTGCACGCATCACCAAGATGTAGTTGCACGCATCACCAAGATATAGTTGCACGCATCACCAAGATATAGTTGCACGCATCACCAAGATATGGTTGCACGCATCACCAAGATATAGTTGCACGCATCACCAAGTTATAGTAGCACGCATCACCAAGATATAGTTGCACGCATCACCAAGATATGTCTGCACGCATCACCAATATATAGTTACACGCATCACCTAGATATAGTTGCACGCATCACCGAACAAGTTTTGCTGCCGAAATCCTGACCAAAGTCTACAAACAGAACGCACCTAAAAAATGATATGAACCTAACTCAATACGCCTCTTATGGGAGCCCACGACGTCCCAGCAACCTGACACCGGCCCGATAAATGCGTAATTTCCTGCAGAATACCTCCCTCCCGTCAGGGAAGGCCTCAGCTCGGTGATGGCCCTTGATAAACTTATCGCCTACGGTGTAGCATTACCCATGTTACTCAGTATAATCTCTCTAAATTCTCTGTAGGTTTCATATCACTTCACATACATACGTGTCTATGTGCCGTACCTTCTCAAATAATTTTTGCATTATTATTGATACTGTTTTTATTATTGTTTTCGTTTTTAACAACATTATTATCCTTTATGGTACCAGATGTGCGTCACGGGGGCCGGGTAAGACGGGGCAGTTGAACGAGGGGAACTGCTGTCATGGCGCCGTCCGTGATTTAATTAAACCTTGAGGATTTAGGAGAAAATATTCCAATTTTTTGTTAGACGTATTAGGCGAGTGACCATTGCACTGACGGAACATTCGGTAAAATTCAAGGGTGCACATCGTTTGTTGATTTTGGGTACATTGAACTGCACAGCTTCTTAATTTCATGAATTGTGGCTGGATTTAACCCGAGTGATAGAAGGTTCTTAACGTGGATTCAGAATTCTGATTTCAAAACCATCAAATCGGGCAACCATCAATGCAATTTCGCCCATTGCACGCACCATTTCCATTATTGCATGCTCGCGTAATTCTGGAAACTCAGCTGGGCACATTTTATCGACTTGCATACAAAACTGATAAACGGGTTATTAGGTAAGGAAAACATTACACATTTTAGGCACGATTCTATTCATGCCAATTAATAATGGTATAGTGAATGAAACGTGTTTTGTCAACTTGTGTTGAGAGTAAAAAGAGTAGAGGAAATAGAGCTGGGATAAATATTTTGTAGCTTTTGAATAGCCCATCACTAATTATTTGTACGTATTCTATTGTTAGCTCTCCTCATTCAGTAGGATGTCATGAACATGTTTGCTGACGTTTTTGAGAGAGGTCCATTCATCGGAAATGGTAAATTAATGCATGTGCTCTTCAGAGTTAGACAATTGAACGTCTCACGCAGGAAATCGGAACCGAGAGTTCGAGTGTGAGATTAGGTAGAGGGTGGTGAAGTGGTTACCTCATCATCATCCCCACACTCACCCTATCATTATCTCCGCACTTACCCCACATTCAGCCCCACACTCACTTCATCCCCAAACTCACTTCATCCCTACACTCACTTCATCCCCACACTCACTACCCCTTCATCCCCACCATCCCCACGCTCACCTCACGTCTCAGGAGAGGTCTCCCAGACCCAAGGCAAACACAGCCATCTTACTCGGAGGCTCAAAACTGAGAGCAATCTGAGCTTCCTCAAATTGACGACGACGTGCGGAAAAAATTCGCAGTTTCCCGAGCTACTCGGAATTACCGAACGGCTTCCATTGTCCTGTCAGAGCGTCAATGGCAAGCATGGTCCAAAAAGCGGGGGCTGTTATGGATATTAAAGTCTTTGTTTTCATTGCTCTACAAATCTGCCATCTGAGGGATCCCCCGTCTGAGGATTGAGTGTTTTGTCGCTTATTATCTCCATTCGTGTTTTATTAATTTTGGTTTTGAACAGCTGGTAAAGTTAGTCGACGATTTTTCAATTCTCCACAATAAATAGTGAAAATGTATTTCAGTAACTACTTAGTCATATCTGTAATGGCTAAAAGGAACGAAGCATTATTCGACGTACAAACTTTATTTCTTTATTTTTAATAGAAGGGTTTTTTAACACCAGAATACTAATCTTGTGACCGTATACATTAGCGTCCACCTCGCAATATTACGCCTGAATTTTAATTAACACCCGTGCATGTAAGTTTGCCGCGGAAGATCTAGTCACGGGGTAAGAGTTAATACACTGAATTTCGCAACTACATTGCAGGCGTATGTTTCGAAGTAACACGTGCTCACAAGCTCCTCTTGGTTATTACTTTTATGCAATGAAAAATAAAATTATTTGACTAGCGTTGAAGAAAGGCCACTGGAAGAATCAGATTTACTTCGAACCATCCGACAGCCTTGCAGTGAGAGCTAAATTTTCCTTCACTTTTGCTCGGACGATGGGTTCAAAAATGCTTGGCCGGTTTCACACAACTGGCGGATTGCAGGTCTGTGCGGACTGTCCGATTTGATGTTCTGATATAATGGTGAAATTAAATGCTTATTTACTAAGCCAAAATTTTTCGTTGGATGTACACGTAATTGGAATGCTCCTTCGATATTTACTAATACTCAAAAAATATTTAAGGAGGATATAGGTGAATATTCACTGTTTTTTTTTCAATGTCTTAAATTGTTGTTAATAATTTTTTAAAATTACGATAGTTGTGAAATGAACTCATCGATGCATTAAGTTTATTTTTCACGAAATTTTACTGTATTGTCAGAATGTGGTTGCCAGTGGTTCATATGTTTGATAAATAAAATTTGATGGAAAATTTCGTATTATTACTAAAAAGAAGCGATTCCGTAACGGGACTAAAAGTCATTTAGTACTATATATCAAAATTAAGAATAAAATAGTTTCATACCATCTTAATATTCCATGTATGAGTTATTTCACTAGAAATGAATAGAGGCAATATATAACCTATGATTCCTCTATAATCGTTATTTCTGTTTCCACCATTCTTATTCGGTATGATTAGCATCAAACGTCGAAAAAAACAGACGTTCTTCATTAATGGATTAGCAAAGCTTTTCCTAGTATACAATATTCCAGGGAATAAAAAGAGCTAGCTGTCACTGTCTAGAAACGCTGGCTTTTATGTGTACGCGCCGTCTGCGGCGGTGGGCTGCAGTCTTTCACCTCTGCCTCACTAGACGCTCCTGAGAAAATGAATGGCTGGGTCCATACATTCCCTGAGGAAATTTGTGGTAGAGCAAGACGGATGATCCTCGATGCCTGCCCTGCGTAATGTATTTATAACGAGGCTAACGATATCCCAAGGTTATTAAAAAATCTAGGTCTCCGACAAAAAAAAATTAGGTCTCTTGTAAAAAAGAGTTAGTTTGGTACAAAAGTTTAGTGTTCGGTTAAAAAATATTTCATCGAAGGAAAAATAAAGCGTTTAGCCAAAAATAGGCTTCTAGTGGAAAAAGTGCGTCTCCAATAAAAGCATTAGTCCTCGAGTAAAAAAAAATGTAATGTGACATTTTTTTTGGAGCTTACAAAAGAACCCATTCTGAAGTTCAAGCTTCTTTAAAAATATAAGTGTCGCACAAAAAACAAACGGCGCTTTTGCAAAAAAGAGATATTTAAATAAACTACGTTCCCAATTAACCCATTACGCCCTAAAGCGACTCTTAAGTCCCACGCATATTTGACTTTTGCAATTCTCTAAAGTTACTCTAACGGACATAAATTCGCCCTCCGAAATCTGGTTACGAACGCGCCACTGATGTTTGCTTAGTCCAACATGCAAATACCAAACAAAAACGTAAGCTTACTGCGGGAGTTGCATTCAGGTCGCAAAGAGTTAATTAATACACTGGATTTCGTAACTACATTGCAGAGGTGTTGCTCAAAGTAAATCGTATTCATTAGCTCGTCTTCGTTATGACTTTCATGAAATGGTTATGGCTTTCATGAAAAAAACTATTCGACTTGTGTTGAAGAAAGACCTCTCGAAGAATCAGAACAATTAGTAGAATCGGAATTACTACCCAAACAATTTTATTCACAATAAATAGTATTATTAGAAGCACATCTCCATTCATTTATGAGCTGAAGCGCTTGTTCATGCATTATTCATTTTGAACATTATTACGATGAAAAAATTTCATCGCTATCGTGTTTAAAAAGAAGAAAGGATTGAGGAGAATAGAAGAACAGGGAGAAAAACGAGGAAAGCCTGAGGATAATGATGGCCGTGACAACACCCCAGGGACATGTTCATTAGTTAAGGGTCTCATAAGGTCAACAAATTTCTCGACCCGCATTTTAGGGTCGGCGTAATGATACCGGGTGTGAAGTGTGTGACAGAGGAGGGTGACCAAGTTTATTTTCATTCTGTTGCACCATTAGTCTTCTCCGATCCTTAACGAAAATTTCACGAAATATGTCGCCTTTTCGGTAACTATCCAATCAATATGACTCAATATGCTTCGCTGTTCGCAGACAGGATTTGGTTACGTTAGTGAGGACATCTTGAGCGACAAATGTTCAAGACGAACGAAATATGTTGCGGGTAATTTAAGAAAAATTGCTAACGGTGTGTATATCTATATCATACAGTGTGTGTATATATACATATATAGCATACTTTATTGACACGAGCCTGCTGATAGTGGATCAACGTCAGGAAAAGTGATAAATATTGATTGCGGCTGCTGGTTTAAAATAGTCCATCCTACATTGTTAGGAAGCTTAGCTACACAAACAAATTTTCCATACTTCCTTTTTTGTAAACCTTAGTTAATTAGGCTTAAACCCACCGCACCAGTTTATGGTAACCCACTTTAGAAACATTAAGAAGCATTTATTTATCACAAGTAATTTACATCAGATACAGGTTTACAAT
>VOMN01066036.1:0-21112 GCA_014899125.1 Orchestia grillus | reverse complement strand
CCGCCACGCAGCAGCCCTGCCGCGCCGCCACGCAGCAGCCACGCAGCAGCCCTGCCGCGCCGCCCACTACCACGGACGCGGTGCGGCAGTCCAGAAAGCGCGCTCAGGCTAACTGCAAACTTCCCACGCTGTTTTGAGAACGTGTTTGTTTCTCATGTTTCAAAAACATACCAAGGACTAGTCAGTTGTGTTTATTACTACAATTGGGTTCTCGAAAGCACGAGTAAAAACCAACCAATAAGAATCGAGTTCCGGGGTCATTCACATTGTTTCGTGAGGAAGAAATGAGGAAAAATTTCACCAAAATATTTGTTGTGATGGTGCGGTCATTACTGCAGAACCGCTGTTGGGTAACAAGCGTGTGCATGCGAGTCCCTGGAAGTACGCACCCGTAACTAGGAAGAAAGCCTTGCTGGCTGACATGCTGTAACAAAAGATCCCGCACTGGCATTGAGATGCTCTCGCTGATCCTGGCTACTTGAATTCTCATTCCACGAAAAATTCTTTACAATTTTCCACGTCTTTCATCACGTCACTGAGCATTGTCTCCTTCCGTCGCCGCTCGCTGCCTGTGTTGCATCCAACTTTGAATGATTCGATTTTAGCCTTTTACAGACGAAATTATTTTGGCACTAAAGCTAGTTTTCGGCACTAAGCTTTGTATGAAAAACTACGTGTGGCCTTACGTATAAGGGCAATAAGTTCGGGTTTTCCTCTTAACGAAACACTAGCAGATCTTCATCAAGTCGACCAAGCGGTCCTCCAGGCCGTCACACGGTCCTCCAGGCCGTCACACGGTCCTCCAGGCCGTCACACGGTTAACGAAGATTCCTGTTCCTGGATTGCCGAAATTTGGTGCTAAAAATGCACACTTCGGAGAAAGGGAAAATCTCGAAAAATAAATTTCCAAGTATTCAGTACTCAGGGTGATTCGCTGGTATAAAAAAGAAACGCCTGCAAAAATAACTCACCGTACAATAAATCGCCTTTCCAAGATCACATCGCAACAAGCTTGCTCTCCTACGCACAATACGAGCTGTGGCTGTCGTAACATGAAACGCGTGCACTATGCGCTGGTCGTTTTAATTCGATTCGCATAGAGTTCCCAATTCCAGGAAGGTACAGAGCACAGCAGGGAAGCCGCAGAATTTATACTTTACACGTGAGTATATTCATACGTGCAGTTTTGACTGCAGCACACAAGGCAACCGTAAGACCGACCAGTGATAAATCTTATTGAACATTTTCTCGGTCAAAAAAATAGCTAACTCAGTACACAACGACGGGCTCGACGCTTGGCTAAACTTAGAAAGTTTACAAAGTTAGCCAAGAACTTAGGGTACAGTGAAGAGAACACCTTCAAGACTTAGTAAAAAGAGCGCTCGAGAGCAGCCTACGACTGGTAATCCCGACGCGTACGAGTAACTAACGCGTTTAAATGGGCTGTAGCGGGCTCTTCACAATGCGTTTCGGATAAAAATGTTCGCCCAATGCCCACTTCAATGGGGAAATACATTAATGAAGTATTAATCAAACCGGTATGAATTTGTCAACGTAGTGTCCGAATATGCTCTCATTGTATTAGAAGTTGGTTTCAAACTGCAATGTAAATTTCAACATTTCTGATGAGAACCAGGAGCATAGACTCATTTTCGAGTCCGCATAAACAACGAATCGAATAATGGTTTTTCCCATGAGCGAACTAGTCGTGAATCTCTTATCTATTCCTCTTCAAATAAAGATAAATTCTTACGTAGGTTGCAGTCACTCAAAATAAAGCCCAATAGAAAAAGTAGCACATAACAGACAAATAACAACAAAGTAATAGCAAATTCCACTGCGTACACGATGCAGTATAAACGTTAGAAGACTACACGTCGTAGAGTCTAAAACTTAGAAAATATCCGATTGCACAAATAAATTTAGATTGAAAAACTAAAATTCAATAGAAAGCGTGACCAAGGAACGCAGCACGACCAAGAAAATCAAGACAAAAGCGACAACCACCAGGAGCATGACGCAGAAATGGAGCAGCCAACTACATCGAAGCATCGCCCTCAGCTCAGCTCTCGCTTTACTTCATTGCTTGATTATATGAGTGGAACATCTAGTGAAATGTGTACCTGAGAGTCGCGGGCACGCTCGAGTACTGCCCATTAACTATTTGCATACATGCTTAGTTGCGATTGATACATGAATGGGTTATTTATGACACTTGCACAAGCGTGCAATTTTTTATAAATGCATAAATATGTAATAAATGTGCCATTAAATGCACATACGTACAATTTGTGTGCACGTCAGGTCTTGGACGTACGAACAACATCGTCGAGAACAGAAGAAGCTTAGTCTTTTTCGTACGGCACATTCGCTGTAAGCCCGACAAAGAATAGCACAACTAAGTGATCGAAATAGTGGAATTTTCATGTAAAGCTTCACGTGAACAGAAGCTTATGGCTCAGAAAGACTGAAACAAAGGAATGATCAAAATATACCTCGATATAAGATTGAGTGAATGCCAATTTAACTCGGATGAAAAAACTTTTGGAGCAGCAATCAAATTTTCAACTTCACGAGAAAGAACTCGGGTATTCGAATTTTTTGGTCTCGCATGATATATTGCCTTCGTTACACATTCAAGGAACGAAATTCACGTTAACTGTAAAACAACTCCCACTCATTATTACACTTCAAATCATTCTTCAAACATTCGCCAGAAATTCACTCACACATATATTTGCATTCACGCTAAACTCACACGGTTACGACCAGAGTCCTCTAGTCCTCGAACCCTGCAGATCCATCACTGGAACCGATACCTGAATAAAATTTGAATAATGGACCCAGTCTTTCAATTGGAACTAGATGCAAAAAAACTTCATCCCGCGGGCGGGATCGACATCGCCTGCTGCCACCACCCACGCTGCTGAGAGCGCCTGCTCACAGTGACAGCTTGAGGCTGAACGCCAGTCGAAACTTTATGGTCCATTCAGGGTTTACTTTCAGATGTGTTAGGCAAATTAACTTGCTGTACTGAATCAAACACACGCAATGAACATGTAAATCATATTCAAGTGAGAGTTGACGAACTGAAGAAGGTATTCTCAAACATTTATTATCGTATTGTTAGTAGAGTGGTCTAACTAACGTCTGTTATTTTGACTTCATAGAAATTTTATTTTACTTCTTATTTGCTGTCATCGTGCTCAAAATAGCGTGACTTCGTTGACAGTTCCTTCATAATGATTAAACAAATGTGTAAGACATTCATGATCAAAATACGCATTACTCATCTCAAACTACGTCAAACAGGCAGTAGCCATGCGCAGGATAAAATTAATCTTTATTAACGCATTCATTTAAAACATGATTGTTTCGTTGTGTGTGAAATATCTTTGGCGTACTTCCCTTACGAGTGAATTATACTTTCAGTAAGTTAAACACAGAAGCGAAGCATTCAACAACGTAAACGAAATTCAATTTCATTTTGTGAGTGTATCTGAAAGTTCTCACCTTCTCATTGTGCACGACTACCTCGGCCCATGACGCGCAACGTCCTAATCCGACTACCAAATGTCACTGATCGACCCTTTCCCTATTCCAGGTTCTGCACCTTCAAGACCAAAGTACCGGACGACATGTGCAACAGTCCAAACACAGAGCAGTCCATCATCGGCACAGATACGGCGGCCAGGAGCGGTATGGCTAGAGATAAGGAGGCCAGAAGTGGTGTGTCCATGGGCATCACTTCCTCTACTAGCACTGGTGGTGCGATCGACTTCAAAAGGGACCTAAATGCGAAGGCCCAAACTAAGCAAGACTTTACTGAACTAACTGCTACCAGCGTTGATTCTACCAGAAAGACCATCCGGGACACCACAGCAAGCATGAATGCAGGCGGCAACACGGATAGCGAAGACGTCGACAACGCTGGTGCGACTGGAAGCTTCATCAGGGACTCGACTACCATCTCAGAGAGCGGTGGTGATACTACCAGAGACGTCGAAGATTCTTGGACAGACACTGCTACCAGTTTGAATACAGCAGGCAGCCCGTCTCTACCAGTTGGTGCGTCTTGAAAATATTTGCGTCTAAATTGTATTCTTCCACTCTATCCAAAACGTATGAAAGAAAAATTTCCGAAACGTTTCGAATACCTTAACCAGGTAGCTGGAGTATAAAACAATTGTTTTTTCAGTAACACTGAAGACGAAAATGTAAAGATTAATGTACGTGTACGTCCCCGTCTCCCAAACATTCACGAGCGTTCACGGTGTAAAATTCCAAAAAAGTATAGAAATAATTAGTTTAGAAAATCAATCTCCGAACTACAGATGAGTACGAGATGCACGTGTTACTTCCCTGTCCCTTTGAATAAATACCTCGAACACACAAGTCAGGCAAACAGTATGTAAAGTACATATATACTCATCAACAAACGCATGTTGTTCTTCATCGTAGATCGATGACGTACAACACTGAACATTTTCTTTGTCAATACGAACAAAGGAAGAGAGCTTCGAAAGCTCTTCTATTAACGGTGGTTTCTTCTCTGAACGTCGATCATACGGGCCGCAGTATGCTTTGTGCGAGCACAAATTCTTAGATATAAATAGTTTTGGGAACATCGCAAAGCAGAAGAAAACATTAACATCAGTAGAAGAAACGATAACGACACTGTGTAAACGGCGCATGAGGATGAGCCAAATTATCTCTCCGCTAGCATTTGAGGCGTTCCTTATTAGAGGAGTAAGAAAAACTGTAAATTTGGGCTTTAGCAACTGCTCCATTCTTCATTCCTTAAAAAACAGGATAACTGTGTTCACCTAACGTTTAAGATGACGAAGAAATTTCCCCTTAAAATGAATGTTATTGGTTTCGAAATGTCTTCTATCTCCTAGTATAGACAGTTCAATAAAGTCTATTGTAGGCAGACTGTAGTTTTACAGAATGGTTAGCGGAAGCNTATCTCCTAGTATAGAGAGTTCAATAAAGGCTATTGTAGGCAGACTGTATTTTTACAGAGTGGTTAGCGGAAGCTCACGCATATTGACGTATGTTTAGTGAAACATTACAAAAGGAGACAAACATATACGTTATTGTGGCGTCGTAGCTGGTGTACCGACCTGCTCGAGCGGCTAGCTTAATTGGGGCATCCTATTTGACAGCAGAATTTCAAGAGCAAGTCAAATACCGGCACACAGACGTCTGCTAGGTGGCTTTTGGTGCAACGTGTTAGCATTCCAAATTGCCTTCTCTATTTTAAATATTTTTCTGTGTTACCTAGAACGAAGTAAATACTTCGTAATACATATAAGAGGCCTTGGAAATGAAACTCAAGTTATCTATCCAAAAGTGAATAAGAAAAGGCTAATTGAAACGAAGATATTTCAAGTAAAAAGCATTTTAAAAATATTCAGATAACTTTCAACTCAACCCATGGTTCGATCACAAGAATTTTATTCGCATGAAATGAATAGCAAGGAGATTCCCCTGTGATCCTAGAAAACCTCATCATTATTCAAGCCAGACTCCCACGCCTGCAAATTTTGATAGTGAGCCGTCCTTATTAAGTTCATTACTCGGACTGCAGTTATTCCCTAGGCCGCAGCACTTGCTGTAGGCAAAGCCTCGACTCTGGTGCAAATGAAAGCATAGATTTGGGTCAACTGCCCAAACAAAAAGAACTTTTCAGCTAGCGGAAAAATGTGGAAATTTTTAGCCTTAATTAGAACTTTGCAACATCGGCCACTGAGACTGACGTTTGAAGTCTCCTAACGAGGGCTAAAATGAAATATCTGCAATTTTTTCATTATTTATTTATTCATTTCCCTGATTTATTTATTCGCTCGTTTACATAGTGAAGTCAATGGAGCTTCGCACAGCTTGACACATATATGGATAAAAATCACCACGAATATACAATCTTCGGGCCGGCTATTAAAAAAACGACGAGTTTCCAGCATTACGGTTTACAAATTAATAAAGAATCTGCCGTTTTCGAATCAAGTGATATCTTTGAAAGTCATTGGTCGTGCAGCAAGTGCACAAGTCAAACAAAGTATGTAAAAGTTACCACATTTACGGTAGAACTCAATTTTATTTTTTTCTTCAAAGAACTCTGTCGATAACTATTCACAGTTTTAACCATAAGATATATCGACAGCTCTGAATAATGTTTCGAGACATTGTGCACTTTTTTTCTATTGCAGAGCCTACAATGAGCAGCGAAATGCCTACCTATGAGCCTGATTTAACGAAAGTTACGACCGTGGTCAAACATCAGCTGATGGCCAGTGATGAAAACGATTTTGGAGAGGCAACCCGCAACACTCCCACGATGACCGGTAACGAATCGTCGTATGAATTAAACAATGAGCAGCGAAATCATTCGGCCAATGAGCAGCCGCTACAATTGACAAATAACCTTTTGCATCATCTGACTAACAAGCTACCAAATCATTTGGCTAATGAGCAACTAAATCATTTGGCCATTGGGCAAACGCATCATTTGATGGAAGTGCAACCGCATCATTTGACTAATGAACTATTACATCACTCGGCCAGTAACCAACCTCATAATAACACGGAGCAGTTCGTAAATGCAACTCTCCACGAGGAGGTTTTGGATGCTGATTTCTCTGAGACGGCATACGACGAAGAGCCCAACGAACAGCGGCCTGAACAGACCATAGAGGCTGGCCCTGACGTCCATTCGGCTTATGATGGAAGCCCAGTCAAGAGCCCCACAAAACACGAGGTGACACATGACCACGACCAATCGTCGTACGAATTGGGGACCGTGACTATGACTTTCAAGTACGACTCAAGCGCAGAAAATGACGAACCTTTTAAAGGAGAAGGAGGGATAGGCGACTCCCAACTTGGCATGTCTTCAGAAAAACATATGACCACAATGAAATCGAAGCTGCTGGACATTTTGCTGGCGGACGAGGACAATAACCCAAAGATTTACAGCGAAAAATTAAGTCAAAAGTCGCCGTACAATTGGGGAACTGGAAGCGACCTCTCTTCCTACGACATGGACACCCTTGAGACTGCCAACAGCCAGTCTCCTTTCACTATGAGCATCGTCATGAGGGACTAATAGCTACTGCCCTCTGTACCTCTATGTAGCACAGGTATTTCAAAATTGTGGGCATAAGTAGGAAAGTTTAACGACTTGTTTTCCATCCGTTCGCTTGTCCTCTGTCTAGAAGCCAGAATTTGAGACATGACCTCTTTCTCAATTTAGAGCTTTCATCCCTTGTTCTTAACACATTGTGTTATAGCATCTTAGTGTTCTACCTCATAATAATACGAAGTTGAACACGAAAACAAAATAAAAGATAATATCTTTCAGTTTCATCACTGCCTAAACTCTGATCCACCCTTGGGATGTAAAGCCTTCACGCTCGTAACGACTCCTCTCAATTAAGTGCAGCAACGACATGAAGAAAACGAGCAAAAATGTTCAGTTATAGCTCTTGGATAAGACTCCTTATATGTGCTTAAGGTAATGTGAATANGAGGTAAGACAGAAGTCGCATGACTTCAGGCCATCAGAATAACGTCAGTAGGAAAGGTAGGACAGAAGTCGCATGACTTCAGGCAGCCAGTAGAATGACTTCAGGAGCGACACGGCGTGAACTGAAATTACGAAAATACTCCAGTCCTGGAAACGAACCTTAATTTGCACTAACACGAGAGCACAGCCACCATCCAATACACATGCTGTTTTATGTTTACGAAAAATAACGAGACAACTTGAAATTTGATGGTGCTGACAAGATCAAGTACATTAAATGCAATATTCATCATTCTTTATTATTGTAGTACAGATTTTCCAACTTTTTCCTATCTACAACATAATAAAATAAAAGGATTAAATTAAAGCACTATCGCTACTTCTGATCGATATGAGTCAACACGTGCCACCGGTGGCAATCGGTGCCATGGGAGATTTTCTGTGCAAATTGGCTTTTCTCAATTTTTCATGTAAGGCGCCAAGTTCGAGCGCCGAACACCAACAGCGCGCTAAAACAACACCAACAGCGCGCTAAAACAACACCAACAGCGCGCTAAAACAACACCTACATTTGACTGAGATTTTAAAGCGCCGATTTAAGCGACAGAAAAGAGGCTCTTGACACCCTAAAGGCAACGCAGGTATTCGTAAGAGGGGAAAAGAATGAAATGATCGCAGGCAAGCTTTACTAACACATTCTCATCAAGGAGAAGAAATTAGTGTCCAAAGCACTATAGTAAGAGTAGTGAAGATCTGCGCAGTAAAGGAAAGATAGTACTACAGAAATTTTCAGTAAAAAATGAAGAAAATGCTCAGAGCCACCGAGCAAAAATCATGCACAACCTATGTATGATAGGCAGGATGTCCATAAAAGCTTTCCCGAATTCAGGGGAAAGACTGTCTTTTCCCTGACACCAGACGACAATATCACTATACTAATAAACGCACCCCGCCAAAAATGGTTGGACAAATGATGCCAATTTCTTAAGATGTCCCCTTATTTACGGTAAACCAGACATCAAATAATGTTATTTTCTGTATCACATTAAGGACTGCTTTCTCTGGCAGTCTCGCCAAAAATACAAACCCTGGAATTTCCTCCTATATGAAACCTCAAGAGCGTGAAAGAGAGACGGATAGACCAACCAATACTGGGCTTTTATCATATAGCGGGATTAAGGATTTTTCTACGTCTTATTGATGACTCATTTGCCATCGATAGTTTTCTGGCTGAAATACGAGCGTCATCAATGACTATTCAGGAAAAGAAATTGCGGACTCCCAGTGTATCAATGCGTCAGGAACACGAGCAGTTAATGCACGCAAGTCACAGGGGACGCCTACCAAAATTGACCAGTTTCGTACAAGCCTGTGGTAGAGACTTCGTAGAAAGTGGAAAAGTCATCTTCCGTACTAGGAGCAAGCTACGTTTTTCAGGCAGTACAGCAGAAAATTGTACGTATTGTAGTTTTAGAGGTACAGTAATCGAAGTTAATACTTTACTTAGAGATTACTTTAGTGCTATAGTGGCTGCAATCCTTAACTTTACCGTCATTTTTTTTAATTGACCGAACGGTAGATTATAATAATGGGATCATTCTCGCTATGTCTACTATTTTCATTGAATTCATTTACCTCTTCATATTTTCCAACTACACATATTTCCATTGCAATGTTCATTGGTATCGTTTTTACATTCATCTCTCGTTTGTTCTTGATCTTCGCTATTCATTCAATTTCTTCCGTTTTTCGCTTTCTTTCTTAACCCGCTGTTTCTATACACAAGGGATTTTGTGAGGGTGTGCACCATGTGCGTAGATTCCCAATTTTCTAGAGGCCATACTTGATGGTCCCTTCTCTTTCGGTGCGAGATAGTCTTTGTCATTGAAGCGCTGCAATCTTTACCCCTAGTACTACTACTACTACTTGGTATACATAATTTGGTTGTGAAGGGCTGATTTCAAAAGGAAAGCATGAGGCACGTTTATGACCCATTACATTGCTTTACGGAAAAAATACAAATAGACAGTAAGAATCCCGTTAGTTTAGGGAAGTCGCGCGACTAGTGAGTACGAATAAAAACCTCCTTAGTGAGGTGAAGTGAGGTGAGGCGAGTTTATTCATTTATTCATTATTTAGTTAGTCTGAAACTCCCTAGCCACACCAAAGGCGATCTAAAAAGAGCGAAAAGAACAGACCATTAAGTACGAGTTTTAGAAAACGTAGAGTTGATACACAGGCGAGTTCCTACACCAGATTCCCCGTACACAGAAATAGCAAACTCCGAAGAAAAAGAAGAAAAAATGAAGAATAATCACCAAAGATGGCATGAATATGGAAAGAAGCAAAGTGGGCGCGAAAGATTAAAGTTCCGAAGGCTTAGCTATAGCTGAGGTAACCAACCCTGGGGACGCGAGTCTCTACACCATAAGACGTACAACCCTAACTAACCTAACCCTATCGTCTATGGCCTATCCTGTGCCCCCTGAGGGGTCGCTGAGGAGAGTAGAAGAAGCTTGGAAGCTCCCGCGTCTGGCCAAGGCTGTACGGAAGAGCTGGTAACTGCTCTAGAGCCGGGCCTGCCTGCCTCCAAACTCAGGCTCGTGTGTAAATACTGAAGAAATTAGAGTGGGAGGGAGAGGCACGGCTGCAGTGCGCTCTTTGTAAACACCATTTGCGAGAAACAGGACGGAAAATGAGAAAATAATGGAAATAAATGGGAAAAATTTTCATTGAAGGCTAAACAAATATATAACGAATAATAACTTTAACCATCAGTGTTGTAAGGCTGCATTGATAAAAAGCAAGCTGAAAAGGTAATGACTATAAGAATCGATGTACTAAGAAAGCAATCATAAATACTACTTACAGAAAAGTATCAAATCGATAGTTCTAAAACTGGTGAAAAATAAAGTAAATTGTCATTAAAACATTATAATAACGAATATATTCTCAAGCCTAGAGCTCCGTCACACTTTGTTGTGCAGGTGATGTACACGCGCGATACTGATCGCACCGCCAGCCCAGGGTGATGGTTCAAATCAACCCTTGGATTCCTACGGGGTCATTTCAGGCTTAGCTCTGTATTGATTTGGCACATAAACCTGCCCAATTGTGAATAAATTTAGAAAACTACACTGGGATCCGACAAAGCGGGAACACACTAGGTGTGTTCCCACGTAAGATCCCCTGTACATAGAAAAAACAAGTTAAACAGGAAGAGGAAGAAAAGATAAATAATAAATGGAAAGAAGCAAAGCGGGCACGAAAGATAGAAGTCCCGAAGACCTAGCTAAAGTTGAGGTAATCTAACAATTTGCGCCTGGTGACGCCAGTCCCCACAGCATAAGACAGACAACCCTAACTAACTTAATCCTATTGCCTACCCTATGCGCCATGAGGAATGTCAAGTCTGGAGAATTTAAGTAGTGACACCGGGGTTAATAAATTCAATATATCTGTAATCAAGCTCAATAAACTTAACGCACAAAACTAAGCACAAAGAAATAAAAAACACCAAGTTCTCCGGAACAAAAGATCCTCCCAATTCTCAAAAACTAAGTACCATTAAGGTGTGAAGACTTGAAGACCGTGAGGTTCTCAAAAACGAAAGACCGTGAGATTCTCAAGAATTAAAGACGGTGAAGTTCTCACGAATTGAGTATCATCAGGGAAGGCCTCAAGATACGTTTGAGGACAAGACTTGGGAGTAAAAATTTTTGAGACATCCAAGCTCACTTTTCCTGCAACATTTTAAAGCCCCAAAAATGTAAGGAATTTTCCTCTCGGACAATCTTACGGAGAAAATGATATAAAAGCACATCTTGGCGACAAGCTTGAAATAGACGTGACAGCAAGTAAAATAAAACTAAATAATTCCGAAGCGGACGTCACTTCTCATGAAGCTATAGACAAGCAGGGCGGGTGTCACGTCGGAGCACGCCGCCATTAGAGGGAGTGGCGACCGGTCGTAAAATTTCGACTTTATGTAGCTCTTCGTAAAATGTAACTGGCACTTTGGTGCTCCGTGCCAGCCTGCTGTGCACGTATACAACCGGGAAAATGACGCACAAATGCTCATGAAAAAGGAAAGAAAACTCCCTGCGGCGCCTGATGGCTCATGGAAACGTGTAGTGTGTGTGGGGCAGGCACCGTAAAAACTCGAGTTCTTCTGACACCTTCAAAAAGTTTCGCTGCCACACAACGCACATGAAGTCACCTCATATTTCCGGGCTTCCAGCTCGACTTCTATTAAATTGCTATCCTCAGCTCTTACCTCTGACGAACACATTCGACTTCGATGAATAAGCTACGGTGCTCCCCCACTTCGTGCAATTATTACGATAAGAATGATTCTAATTACACTCCTTTTTATAAAAACATTTACGACGGCATGGAACAATGAAACAAAGTCTCATGGTAGCAATCAATGTATTGTTATTGTTATTATTAGGTACATAGTTTAAGGCTCGCTAGCCACATCAAAGGCGATTTCATGGGAGAGAAAGAAAGGGACTATTTAGCATGAACTGAAAGAAACATAGAATATATGTCTAGGTGTGTTCCCACACAGGATCCCTCACATAAAGAAACAGCCAGTTAAATAGAAAAAGAAGAAAAAATGAAGAATAATCAGCGAATAAGGCATGAAAATGGAAAGAAGCAAAGTGGACACTAACGATGAAAATCTCAGAGGCCTAGCTAGAGTTGAGGTAACCTAACAGTGTGCCCCTTGGGACACCACTAGTCCCCATAGCTAGGATAGACGAAAGTAACCCATCCTCTGTCTCTGTGTTAAGGAATTATTATTGGTTAGAACTTTCTTATTGTACTTTATTGGTTAGAAGTTTCTTCGCCACTGAGCTCAGCGCAAGATGAAGCAGCGGTTGTAGCGTAACGCTAGTCGTGAAGACGAGTGATAGTCTTGATACCTGTAACTGAGAAAAATGTCAAAACGAATCTAGATTTCTTCACCACAAACGAACTTAGGTTATGGAAAAGTATGTTCCAGAACTTTGTATTTCATTTACTAGTCGAGTCAACGTGTTGAGATTAACCAGATTATTCGGGAAATTTAAAAAAAAATCCAAGTAATTGATTAACGTCAATAATTTTGTAAAACAAACGTACTATGTGTAATTATTATATAGATTTTAACCTATGGTTTCCAATCTGGAACGAAAGGAGAAGCAACGAAACTTCGATCGTTTGACTCGCATTTGTAATAGGAAAAAACCGCACGTAAAGTGAAATTTTGTATCCCTTCTCGGTATTGCTCGAACGCTGTTTCCAGTCCATTGAGTGGCGCTATTGTTAATGGAAGAGCTCTTTTCATCATGGTTATGGCCCTTATTTTCTGCTGAGTGTTATTGTTGGCTTTATCAAAATAGATTCAAGTCACTGCTAGGAATGATAAAAATGTGACTTTTCGGCCACAGAAGCGTCAAGAAATTTCTGATAAAGAAACCTTTCACAGCCCAAAACCAATTAAATCGATATAAATTAAATTAAACTTTCAAATTTATTTGTAAGTCTTTTTTCTGATAAAAAGACTAAAAATAAAATAATGGTATTCAAGAAAAGACTAATTATTATACTTTTTTTGAAAATACAAAGTTCAAAACGACAAATGACTGTTCATAAATCAATCAGAAAAAATGACTAGTTATAAAAAAGGCTCGAATTTGTCCATGCCTACCCAGTCCCAGCCGAAACGTGAATCTCCTGCGCATAGTTCACTCACGCGCCGGCACCAAAGGCGTTCGACCACGGTTCTGTGTACCGTTTACCATCGGTGCCAGCGGCAAGTCAAAGATTTCAAAGATCAAAGAAAACTGCACCGCAACAGAGGTTGCTGCGGAGTTCCTCTAAACTTCTGACTCGGGCTCTTCTTATTCTCACGACTCTAGACTCGCACAACACACAGAGAAATTTTAACCAGTGCTTTTCAGGTTGGCACGTCGAAACGGAAGCTTTAATACAAATTAAACGGGAACTTCAGGCTTAGATTGAAAGCGTGCGCATCAATTAAGATATGAAGGCTAGCTTCTTCAGTCTCTACGGACTGTCACATACCATGGAGTTAGGCATGTTTTATTTTCTTATTTGGGTCACGTCATTCACCAGGAAAAATTTACTCTCACACAGAAAATTATGATAAAGCTCTTCATTCTGAATCTATTTCAAATTTCACAATGGATCTGTCTATGCTAATTTTTCACCAACTCTAAAAAAATATTATTTTTCATGACTAATCTACGAAACAAAGCTTATTATGCGCCAATTTTATCACAACAAAATTCAACTCAGGGGCGATACTTTCGCTGCAGACATAAAACGTTCATGCAGAAACCTCTCTGAAACGCAAAGTGCCGTAAATATTTGAAAGCAGCAGTCCCAGATTTCTCCCGTTCATCGAAGCAGACATTCCCCTAATGCTTTCTGAGGCACGCTAAGCATTCAACGGCATCGTCGACCCCGAGAACGTCTCCACTGCCCCGCTGCAATCATCATGTTATTGGGAAACGCTGCAAGAAAAATTCTTCAATTGCGAACAGTTCTTCATGAATACGAGTCAGTAGTGCACACTTCCGGGTCACCCCTTCCTTGTGCCCTCCTCCTCCTCCTCCTCCTCCTCTCCTCCACTGCCGGCCTTTGGGGTCACGCTAAAAACTGCGCTTAGCCAAATTAAGTTGCAAATGAATTTTGGGATGGACTTCGAACGTCAAGAATGGATACCAAATCTAAATTATTTAACAAGAGAAATCAATAGAAACGTTCAGGGCTTTCTGCTGTAGAACTGCACGCAATTCTGGCACGCACTTGTGGCAAGAATTGACGCATCCTCAAGTCGGGCACAACAAAGTACGGCAGCGCGAGCCCAAGTTGGGCACAACGAAGTTTGGCCGAGCTCCTCCGGCTCCCAAGGTCTCGGCTAGAGCACGGCATCGAGCGGCCATGGGCCTCGAATTAAAGCACAGAAGGCGCTTGCTGCCGCCGCCGCCGTCGCCCCTGCCATCCATGAAGATGATCAATTTGCAAGCGCCTCGCACTAACCGCTCGGGCCCCGGCCATTGCAAGCCAAGAGGCCAGCGCAATGGCCTCTCAATTCTGCGCACAGCCTACATGCAATCATGAAGAAATAGCAGGCAATCAGTTCCGAATTTACATCGTTAGTTTAATTTCTCACTTAATGACAGGGAGAGGGGTTTATGTTGTTTAGGAGAAAATGCTTCAATTTTAACCGCATGCTGATAAAAATTTGACCTGACATGACTGCATCGAAAAGTTACCGGTCTAAAATTCAGCAATTTTAACGCTCGTCTGCAGCCCTCAAATTAGGGTAGTAATAAACCTCGATCACTAGACCCACAAACTGATCCTCGCACCCGCATTTGCTGCATTTCTCAGAGTGGCCAATCAAGAAAAGAGTTGCCCTTTAGGTCCAGCTATGTTCAATTGGTTGGAGTGTACGAGCTGTTCAACACAGCAACAGCAAGAGAGTTCCAGAATTCTGCGTGCACTCGCTCAGCCATCATCTGACAAAACCGTCGTTCTATGAACTTGTAGAAAATGACCCATAGAAAAAGGTGCTGGATGCACTATTATAGTCCAACCGTAAAATAGCTGTATAAAAGTAGCACGAGCCACCCTAACGACCAATAATTTTGTTTTCAAATTGCACGTACTTAAAATGTGAAAGCCGCGGTAAACATTCACGGATGTCAGGTTTGATTTCCCTCAAACATGAAATTGAAGTCTTTCGGTAAGACTAAGAAAAACTTGAATGTATTACATAGTGATTACGAAGCTCGTAGAATTCTAAACTTGCCCAAGAAGTACAAAACACCTGAATGTCAACTCACGACTCCATAATACAGACGCTTTGCGACGCCGAGCTAGTCCAATGCATTCAATTTCGCTTATCAGTATTGACACATAGGTACATCCTTCAAAAATCGCACAAAAGGTAATAATGCACACAGAAAAGTTGTTAGTAATTTCAACAGGTATTCCAAAATACCTAGTGTAAGTGAACAGTACCATCAGTGTCATGCAGTATATGGAACTGTTACTGTCAACGAAAAATGAGCAGATCCTTATGAAACAGGCCAGTAAGATCCACTGGCGCCTTAGAGGGTTAAGTTCAAACGACGCTGCGACATAACACAGTTTTAATGCTCGAAATCTCAACACAATTCATGCCAGTCGAGGATACGTGGGCCTAAATTGACATCGCAATGAGAGCGCTAGTCTGGTTCAAGTTGGACATGATTTAGACATAATGATGAACATGTTGTGAATGGCATGACGTGCATGGACGATTCAGGATCGTTTCTCTCAACGATTTTCATGCCAAAAGCTCATGGTTATGGTCCACCTGGCAAGGTGAGCCAACAATCATAACATAAGCGTTCAGAAATGCTTCCGAATGGCTACCGACACATCTCTTCACAGCAAACGCGCAACTACACGGGGCGTTCTAAAGATGTTAGGAGTCTATTGAGGTTCACCCGCTTCGGTGAGAACGCGAGACCGAGGCAGACCAACTTCAATTTAGGGACCTTGTCGTGGCCTCGGTCGTAATTCCATCGCTCTGGAGCTCAGCTCAGGACCTGAAGCCGACACTGACCTTGGAATACCGCCAGCTTACACGACCTGGAATCATTCAACAGGTGGCAGACAGGTGGTGCTCTCCTAGAGCGACAGAGTTTCCGCGAGTCTAAAACACGATGGACGCTGCAGCACGAAACCTGAAGGCGATGGCTACGGGTTGAGTGCGGTGCTTTGACTATCAGAAACAGCATGCACGGGATGTTAAAGCTGAGGAACGTATGGGTGAAAATTACTTATTTCGAAGTTTTAAATCCGTATAAATTTCAATAAAGTGGATTTTAAAGGATTTAGACAATTTCGCTCCCATTCTATTTCAATTTTTCAGCAATAAGACATGTATTTTGAAAATGTAAACAAGCGACGATGTAAACAATTTTAATCCATTTTGGTCATTAGGACGGATGGGTCAGATTGATCAAACTGGCCTTCTAACATCAAATGGAAATAAGTATTACGACAACGATTTTTGGATCATGATGTAACCGAAACCACTACGATTACAGAGCAATTTTGGCTCGATTTCACGAGGGATGTTTCATTTGCGAGGGTCCTAGGGTACGAGCGCACGTTTTGTACATTTGATAAACTGATACGGGTCGAAATACTCAATGCCTAGGATCAAAAGAACAAATCAGCTGAAATAACTTCCGAAGCGTTGGACAAAGATAGTCGAACTTATGGTAAAATTGGAGTTAGTCGACATATACTGAAGGAGAAAACATTATTTCAATCGCATTTTAGATGTAAATGCTAGGAAATTGCCAATAAAAATTCAAAGCTGCCTTTAAACTTTTCATGAGTGAGCATCATTCGCTGTAACATCAACCGTCTTTTCAATCGCATAATATATTCCAGGCTTCTATTCCAGCTCCCGCCAAACTGACGAGCTCAAGCAATGTACTGAAAGTCAATTGATCTGACTAACTTTAAAATTCATTAATCACAATAAACAAGTCGGAGTAGTAACTAAAGCTTGACGTGAGCATTCCGTCACCCAGATTTGAACAAGATCGCAAACGAGAATCTCGCATGGATTGATCACGATGTCAACGACGATATTTTTGTGTGCCTGAAATTCTCTCAGGTTGACGCGAGTCCGCAATAGAACTCCCCCGCAGATGTCACGTTCTCACATGCTCCAGTTACGTTCAGGTGGCTAGTCCTCCCCCAATAAATTGGATTGCGCGTGAACGGTCCAACATCATGCTGAAGCGACCGAGAGATGCCAGGGCTAAGCCTCGATTATGTGTGGGTGACTGCCGCTGGTGCCTCTGGAATGGCATGAGGCCATCGGGGACTGCCGCTGGTGCCTCTGGAATGGCATGAGGCCTTCGGGGACTGCCGNACATGAGGCCATCGGGGACTGCCGCTGGTGCCTGTGGAATGGCAGGAGGCCATCGGGGACTGCCGCTGGTGCCTCTGGAATGGCATGAGGCCATCGGGGATCAGAAGTGACAATAATGCAAATACGAAGATCGTCAAGTGACTAGGATTACGACGCAAGCAAATGAGACGATGGGACTCCTGAAGATCAGCAAAATAGTAAGCGACTCTCGGTTGCAATATTTACGGGCTGTTTTTCCCGATACCGTTCCAGTATGGGAGTGTATCACTTACAAATGGAGAAGGTTCTCAATATCATCGGTTATGTACATAAACCAACCTACTCGTTTGATGCCCCTGGCCCTCATACGTGGCTTCTTTTACATCTATAAGAAAATGAACCATGCACGTAAGTCAGTGGAACGGTCAGTCAGTATACTGGATCATTACTTGATAGTCAAAGTTGAACGGGCGACTATACTTTGTGTTAGAAATAATGTGAAAAAGTAAACAAAACCATACCACGTCAGAGTAACAAACTACCGCTGCGATGAGGAAATACGAAGACGAATAATGATGAAGAAGGGGTGAACGAAAAGATTCAAATTTAATTTAGAAAATGGACAAGAACTGTAAAAAAGTTTTACGCATTGGTGTAAATGATTGAAAAAATAAATTTGGAGCAAACCCTTCACACAGACCGCTTAAAAGGAAGTTATGTTCTAGCAATTTAGAAAACAATGATATTTGTAAATAAAAAATACTGTACTCTATATATCAGAAGCCAATCACGGTTTAAATCTATGAAAAACGTTGACCGACGTAAGGTTCCACTAAAACGAACGGGCAAAATCTCCAGCAATTTCAAGATACAAAAGTTCACGAATTTACAACCATTTCTTTTTACCGAGTATTTTAATCTAGTACATACTGTATACCTACGTTTCATCATTGTGGCTACAAATTTTAGTTTCCAGAAGGAAATATATATCGTATATCTACGCACTTCGAGTCTCGGAAAGTTGATGGAAAGAATATAGCTGATCACAGTTCGTGAGCCACAGCAAATACCGTAATAAGAAATAAATCCAACAACCTTCAGAGAAGATTCACAATGATTCCATTGAGCATCAATACCGAGAAGACCTTTGAGTAATATCGTATTTTCATTGAACTAGCAGGTCATCCGTGAAGCTTGAGCTCATGAGCTTCTCAATAAAAGTGAATCGAGTATACACAGGGCTTTTACAAGTGGAAAAGAGTGTCGATATTGGTTAATATATTGCGAACGGGATATTGGTGCAACGAGCGCTGGATTCTCTCCTCCGGCTCTCTCGCTGTCTCCCTGTCTCTCTTCTTCACAAGCAAGCGGTCGATGGCGGACGCGTCCGAGTCCAAGCAGCAGTTGCCTAGCATCACCATATGGTGCACCTGCACCTCCACTGAAGTTTTTCTATTGTCCGTTTTAAATGAAACGCTTTACCATAAAGATGTAAATAAATTTCAATTTTTGACTAATTAATCGCATGGACTATTCATTTTTACCGTATATCTTAGGATAAAGACGAGGTTCTCATGCGAGAATGCCAGGTGCTTGATTGATGGGCACGTTGCTCAAGCAACTTGATTAGGCGAACAGGAGTCGCTAAAAGCTCGGCCAACAGAGAAGTAAAGGTTATTGCTCTATGGATGGAGCATCGACGATGCCTGCCTCGATGATTTTTAATCAAGGCTTAGAACATACCTTTGCTCACTACACTTATGGTGAACAGTCGCGCGTCTTTTAAATTCAAATAGACCAACAATCTTCACCATATTTTAAGAAAAAGACTGAGCAATAATTCTTCAGAAAATAACTCTCAAAGGATCTTCAAGGGGCAATTTGTAACTCAAGCATCTATGCAAGAATTTGAAACAAAATTTCAGCTGCACGTTCCAAATAGAAGCTGCAAACAAACATCCACAAAACCCCACTTCCCTAAACTTTCAAGATACTCCCTTCCTTTACTCGAACTAATTCAAAACAATAAAACTCGACGTAAGCAGAGCAGCACCAGCATGTTGGCCGAGTTGGCCGTGACGTCACAGCTCACTGGCCCTGGTCATTACATGTGGAATATCGAACGCTCGCCTCTGGCTCTCGGGCGTCGAGTGCACCAGGCCGACCGAGCTGGACATCAACAAGCGGCGGCAGACTGCTGTGCAGGTGCGACTCCTGGCCCACCTGGCGCCTCGGATGCTCCTGCTGCGTTCGTTCGTCGGAAGTCCGTCGTAGTCACACGCGTAACCATCAAAGTGATGGAACGGTCTTGTTGTGTGGCGGCTTGTTTGTTCTCAGGGAAATGACGTGTTCATCCATAGTAAATAGATTGAAATGCGTTGTAACCGCGCTTGTCGCACACGGTAAATATACTTAAACAATCGATTACGTCCCCGCGCTGGGCGAGCAACATATTCATATTTAACTACAAAAGAGGAGTGCGAGCCGCCATTATCGCCAAAAGTAAAACCGTTACGCCAAGACGCTTCAGCCATGGCCAAGAGGGGCAGCTACGTGCCCAGAGGCTCTACGAAAGACGCTTCACTACCTATCCCTTACCCACCGGACTTCTGAGTATTAAATTCCTTGCTTAACGAGCATTTTCCTTAGATATTTTACAGAAATATTAGTTAGATAAACATTGTGTTAGTCTTGTTAATTTTGAATTCAAATTTCACGGCGATTTAGAACTTTGACCTCGTATTGATCTCACTTGTTACCGTTACGAGTCAGTGAAATAATATAGTTCTAGGCGCCCTCAGGGGGCTACCGCGCTTCCCCTCGAGGCCTCAACACTTGCGCGACACCGGACTGATTCGAGCCCAAGACTTGGCTGTGAGAGGCTGTGCTGTCGCCTGTGGGCATTACTCACACTCGTAATTACTCACACTTAAAACGTGATGGCACGCTTTATAACAGATTACACCACCTTTAGGAGTACACATCTACAAATCACGTAAGATGTTTCCACAGATACACAGGTTGACCTCGTACAGATTACACTTGTATCCATATATCACGCTGAATCTTTCCGCTCCCAAATCCTTCATGGTCGAGGCACATCCACCTGCTCATCCACGGATCACCTGCATCGCCAGATATGTATTACCCTTCAATTATGTTCATGTAATCACACCTCTTTCAGCATCTCATGGTGGGTAGGTTTCGCTCATACCACGGTTTCGCTCGTACAGTTTTGAAGGGCAGGGAATTTTTTTCGAAAATTTCTTCTCACAGAATTTGGAATGTGCTGAACACATCCCGGGGTCTCTTCAGCCTCGAAATGGACGCGGCGTACAAAGAGCGCAACACTACCAACTAAGTGAACTGTCTAGGGACTGATCCCACGGTGCTCAATGGGCGAAATAATGGTATAACTACTGATCACTTTACGCTCAAGAAGCCAAATGACGTGACTTCTGGTCACTCTATGTTCAACAAGCGAAAGAATGATTAACTACTGGTCACTCTACTTTTAACAGGCGAAATAATGATGTACCATTTACGCTCCACAGGCAAGATAATGCTATTATCAATGAGACCATTTGACAAATACGACTATGGTCTATCACAAACGATATAGCTCCCTAAGCAAACATTCTGGA
>VOMN01066035.1:0-10948 GCA_014899125.1 Orchestia grillus | reverse complement strand
GGCTGGGTCAATTCCATTCATGAAAACCTTCAAATATTTGTGAGCGCTGAATATTGGCTGTGCCCCTCACATAGGCCACAGGAAGCAGGGAGCTGCTGATCACTTCTCAATGGATTGGATTAGCTGAAACATTTAATCTACAGCTTTATGGATCAAAAACGCCGTGACAGATGATATATTCATTGAGAAAGGGGTAGAAAAACAGCTGTACATCCAAAGCCTTCGTAAATCTACTGGACCAGATATCCTAGCTGCCCGAATACTCAAAGAGAAGAAGTAATCTTGGTATCACAATATCATTAAAAGCCTCAAGCCCCATAAGCAAGCAAAAAAGCCAAAAAAATATTAAAAGGATTCTCAGTTTCACAGAGAGCCTGTGGTTATAAATCTAAAGAAATGAGGTCTTCTCAGCGGGAGAATCGAAAGAATTCAGTGTAATGATGCAGAGAGGACTCTAAAATTCATCACCTCAGCCTGGAATAGCGTCTTCAACAGCCCAACTCGCCTCCCTTGTACAAAGAATACGGTGAGGTCAGCTGACTCAGGCAGCAAGTCCCTGCCTGGCGTTGAAAACGTCAACAGCGGCGGCCGTTCGGACGAGACAATAACGTCCGTACCAGAACTAGCGGTCATTAAATGATGAGAAAAACTTTCAAAACACTCCAGCAGCCTCAATAAAACGTTACCTTTGCCTCTAAGCCTTTATTTTTGGCAGAAGAGATGAAAAAGATGAGATGAAAAAGCAACACGCACATGGTCAGATATTCTGTTGCAGTGCCGCTGTGGGGCCTGAAGTTTGCAGGGAAACTTTTCAGGCTACAATAGAGCTTCTGCGACGTCGTGAGAACTACAACAGGAATAACTTTGGCCTGCTGAAAATATAGGTTCTGGAATGAATTTTTCGATACAATGACATAATGTTTAGACTTTTTGAAACTTGATGACCGAATTTAAAAAAATCAATATAGTGATAAACAACACTGCATTGTTCGATTTCTGATCCAGCTGCAAGTGACCTGAAGTAATTTAGTCGAATTTGGAGAAAAACATTCTGTAAATAGCCTCTTCTCTTGAATTGGTGCGTTGTGCAAGTGATTCATGTTGCATTTAGAGAATTCAGCCCGTTTGTAGTTCATTCTAATGAATTGTACGCTTTTCGGAGGAGGACCACTCATGATTTGGAAAAAATTTCCTTTTAATAGAAAATCCGATTTATCGTAGTGGATATAAAAGGTAGGCAGAATGCTACTGAAAAATACCCATGGATAGAAGTGGTGGAAAAGAGGTCTCTTCTATTTATGTGTTTTCGAGAGTGGGATGAAAACCTGTTGAAACAAGAGGAAAGTTCAATTCACATTGCTAATTTAATAAAGAATTTGTTTGATATCCAAATCATAAATTCTGAGGATTATTCAGTGAATTCCTTTCACCTAAATCCAATTGGTTTTCTACAGATCATTTTGTCAAGACGGATTTGGGAAAATAGCAAACAATTTGATGAAAACAAATCACAGATAAATTGCATATATAAATGCGAGAGCTAAATCCGCTTGAAACTCCAACATGTCTAACTAAAGCGTTGCTAAAGTCATGTGTTCTGGCCTACAATGAAGAAATATTTCAAATATTGGATTCATTTTTGTATTACCTGCAATTTATTTATTATTTACCTTTGAAGAATACAAATCAAAATGGTTTTAACTTGATTTCAATCAAAATGTAAATACTCTTCATGTATTTCAACGCATTAAAATGCATATAGTGAAATTGTAAACGAATATATTTGTTTAATCACATTTTCTAACATGTCAAAAATTCAAAGGATTGCATTGCATAAGAAGTCATGATAAATTTTATAACAGCACGTATTTCTACCACTCTTTTTTATGCTAAAAGTAAAAAGGCCGAAGTGCATTATTGAATTAAAATAAATCTACGGATATCCAAACTCACATTCAATTTACCTGCACGATTCTGAAGTCGGAAAATAGGAGAAATTTATGACGGATTTGATTGAATAAAAATGTCGTTTTTTGTAATATTGGATTCTACATTCGATCGTCATACTTAGTGACATCAAAATTTATGAAGTAAGCTTTGTCAACAATATATCATCTGAACGCCTTTACTCTACGATTTAATTAGTTATTAACATTTTGTTTTTTCAGGTACGTTCTTGGACCCAACAGAGCAAATCCAGGCTAGCCACTTCCTTCCCTCACATGAGGCGTACTCTGACAGTTATTAGCTTCATTCCGATATTAGTTTTGCAGCCAAAGTCGCTTGTGAACCTGAATCGATTCGTTCACCAGAATTTGGTCGAGGCTTAGAATTAGACTCGATGGTAAAGCGCATAATAACGAGGGCATAAAAAGAGTCTATGCCCATCTAAAGGTTAAGCAGAGCATTAGGTGGAAAGATAAAAAGTTTCAAAATTTTCAGTTAAGCTGACGATCAAAGAACATCATCGTAAAATAAATTACGTCATGAAAAGTTTGCACGTAGAATTCCTTCTAAAGTTAAACGCTATAAAGCGATCGTTGTGTACGGTCGCTCGCTTGATATGACCGCTAAAATAATAATAGGCTTTTTAAACTTTTGTTTATTTAGTCGTTCGAGTAAACGATGCGTTTGAGCCGCTAGAGTTCGAGATAATGTACGCTCGTACGCCTGCGGCCGCTCAACGAAAAGCCATCGCCGTCCGAAATGGGCAAGCGCGGGGCAGGAAAAGCTCGGGAGCCCAGCTCCTAAGTCGCATTCGAGCATCCTGCCGTGCTTGATAGAAATGTTCACGAGTTCACGTCTAGAACTTTGAATAATATCGTTGGGGTTAGAGCGAAAAATTGTTTCATCTTGGCTGGATATCATCTTGGATGGGCATCCTCTTGGCTGAGTATCCTCTTGGCTGAGTATCCTCTCGGCTGAGTATCCTCTTGGCTAGGTATCTTCTTGGCTGGGTATCATCTTGGTTGTGTATCAGCGTGGCTGAGTATCCTCTTGGCTGAGTATCAGTTTATCACATATAGATGACCATTTCCACCAATCGAGGACGACTTAATTTCTTCCGTAAAGTTTGAGAAAGACGGCATTGGTGAGTTAGAGCCTGTCTCCTGCCAGGGTGCTGGCGACATCCAGATCAAGGAAAGCCTTTGAAATGAGCGATGTAAGGACACATTTGAGAATAATATTACTTGCGTTACTCCCGGGAGGCCCCCCTGCATAGTCAGGGTGGGATGCACAGTAGCTGGTGCACGTGAGGCCAGCAACAGAGCTGGACACAGCAAGGAAGCATCATTAGCTAGCCCAGAGAGGATTAGGAAGAAGTATCTTCTTCAAAAATGAAATTATGATTTTAAAACCAAACAAATACTCCCTATTATTCCCCTCAGTCCTAAACGCTGTAGTTTGGATACCGATTTTGAGGGAATGAGATCCCTCGGTGGGAGAAAGCATAATCGTATGGAATGCGTAAAAGATCGCATGTTTTTCAATCCAATCCGAAGACTCGCATGTCTTCCAATTCTGATAATTGCAACTTCCGTCTCTAATATCGCTCAGGAATAACTTATTCTTTGATAAACATGTAGAGGAAATAATTTCGTCAAGTTCATGGTAAGAGTTTATCCTTAGTAACACTGAACATTGAATAACATTGAAACAATCAGCTACCCATTATTGTGGACCCCAATGCGATAGAAAANCCCCACTGTCAGGGAGCTCTTCCCACTGGCAGGGAGCTCTCCTCACTGGCAGGGAGCTCTCCCCACTGTCAAGGAGCTGTCTCTTTCTCGACGAGTGTTGCACGAGTGCTGCTTTGCTGTTGTTGTCTGCCGAACTGTGAGAACGAATAACTTCTTCATTGGATCAGATCGGGATGAAAATATAAATAATTTTTCAAATTTTCCTTTTATTTTGAAATATTGCGCTCAGATTTAGAGGATAGATTACGCCACAATATCAGAAAAACATTTTCTCTTCTATGGAAACACTCGTAAGGTCTCATCAGAAGGCAGCAGGATGGGCCATTTCCCCCGACGGTAGGCAGAGTTATGGATGTTGGCAAGTGTTCATTTTGCCTCAGATTTCCCTCGGACTTGCAGCGAAGGAGAATTCCAGTGCGCCTCCAAGACCCAGTGCATTCCTGACGCACTCCGCTGTGTCATCGCGAGCGATCCTCGCAGCGTCTGCGCCGACAGCTCCCACCTCGTCGACTGCGGTGAGTAGCAGCGACTGCGGTGAGTAGCGGCGACTGCGGTGAGTAGCGGCGACTGCGGTGAGTAGCAGGGACTGCTGTGAGTAGCAGCGACTGCGGTGAGTAGCGGCGACTGCGGTGAGTACGCCGCCACACTCAGCTGTGCTGCGCGCAGCATATGCCTCCGATGCTCAGGCTGAGCGATGGATTATTTAATCACCGGAGAATCTGCTCTCTGGCGGCGGCCGTCAGTTACATGCCATCCATCTTTTTTACGACTGAACGGCATCGTGGCTTTCTGCTTTGCGTGCGATTCTGAATATTGAAATCAGAATCACAACGACTATTGCTTTAACAAATAAGAGACTGTACTTCTGTCGCACTGGTAAACAACTTGGCTTGATGTTTTGGACAGAAAAGAAGGCACCTCGCAGAGAGGCGTTGCTTTCAACACGCTCCCACCTATTTGGCCACGGGTGCTCCAATGAAGCAATTCATTCCGCTGCTGCATCGTGCTTTGCTTGTAAACCAACGCTCATTCTTGATTGCGTTGGAAGAAAACCCTCATATTTTGATGATTAAATGATGAAACCTGTACTTCCGAGTAAAGGGAAAAAGTGAACAAGAAGGAAGCTCGTCTAACTTCAAAACAAAAAGTATCACGAATTGAAACCTAACCTAACTATGTAACACCCTAACTATGTAGCAGTCTAACGCAGGGAACGTGTTAAATAGTTTTGAATGCAATTCCAGTCATTCGTTGAGAACGTCACCTCGAAATGCCGGCGAATTCAAAACTCGCTCTTGTCCTCGACCGGTATATTGAACACAAAATCTGAAATAAACACTGGTAGTCTCCGAGCATTTCTGTTTACGCTAATTAAGGCGAATCCATTGTAGACGGCTAATTATCATCGACTCCACGCAATGTAAACTGCGTGTTGTGTAAAATCTTGCATCTAAATGATACTTGAATAAATATTCAAGCATTTTGAAGATATCAAGCATTGAACTGAGGACTTCATCATTTGGAAAAGTTGACAGAAGTCTTTCAGTCGTCGAATTTATCAATAATACCTCATAAATTCTCTAGCTGAATTTTTCATAATCTCGTCGTCCATTTTTTAAGGTGCTGTAAAAACTTTGATTTAGGTTTAACTTTCTGGTAGATTCTATACTTTAACTGCACCTACTTGATGAATTCTAGTCGCGCTCAATGAAGATGTAAATCCGCCTCACAGGGCACCCCAGTCCTCCCATATGAGCTCAATATAAGCGGACATGGGCACAGTGTTAATGGATGCATTCATTCCATAAAGAAATGTTGCAGAAAAAGGAATTTAGCACTGAGCCTCAGCAAGAAATTCTGGGCCTGCGTATTGAATGATACAGTGCTGCTGCAGGGCGTCTGTGGCCACCTGAGGTGGAGGAAGAGCGCGGCCTGGCTAACACTGCCGACCGTCGCGCGGTGATTTGGCTCCAGACAGCACTGTTTTGGAACACTCTATAAGCCTACTCACTCTACAGGCCTACTCACTCTACAGGCCTACACACTCTACAGGCCTACACACTCTATAGGCCTACAGGAAACAAAAAAGAGAAAAATCAGAGCGACACGAGAGGAAATCAAACTTTACTAACGAGCTTCGATAGAATTTCAGTCAACACACTTCCATTGAATAGACATGTACCAAATCCAGTCGAATTCGCGTCACGATATAAGAAATTTCGCTCGAGCAATCAACCAATCATGAATCTTTGCCTGTACGTGGATTCCTTTTATTTTCCACACAAGATTGAGCCCTCTCTTATTTGATAAATCTTCGTGTGAAATTCAAGATTTCTTTACGAAATCTGACGCAGGGATCTGGTGAAGGTAAAGCTCGTTTTATTGGAGCTCGTTTGCGTGTGAAGTTCTTGATGGAGATTGTCAAACGATGCTTTAGTTTGTCGGAAAATTCTGAGCTTTAGACGTGCACACTGAACCTATGAATTTTGGGGACTTCTGAAAGTCAGCAGACTGCGAGGGAGATTTGAAAGAGCTACTAATTCATCAGCATTGATCAGCATTGCCAGTAACTGAAATTCTTCGATTAGACTTTTTGGGCCAATTAAAATTAACGGTCCTACCAGATCGAAGTAAGTAAATTTTAGTATAAATTTTACTGGATATTGATTTCTCTCCATAAATTATTTGGTTGAAATCAACACCAAACAAAATAATTTCTTACATGAACACCATGAAAGAAGCAGATAATCATTGTGATATTTAAGCGATAACAGCTACTGAACCTAACGACAGAATGAACGGGTTTTTCTGTCTGAGATATTTGGCTTTGAAACTGAATCCTTGTTTGTGCATGCGAGGGACGGCGAGTTGGAACTGTAAGTTGAGATTCTTCATCGATTTAGTGAAGGCCTACTCAATTTTGCGACTCGAATTTAGCGCCTGCGGCCAATGCTGCAGCGAGGCGCCCTGCACCTGTGCCCTCTGAGCTGGTGTGTTGTCAGTGGGGAGTGCCAGGGGTGACGGTAATGGGACACAACGTAGAAAAATAAGTGTAGATAATTGTCTTCATTCAACGTGTTTTTGAAAGTACTCCCTATTTATCCAGAAAGCTTTATTTCATCTTTCACGTACGTGGCTCCCCTATGATACTTTTCGAAAGGCCAATACGTACCATAAAGGGGGAGAAGACAAAACGTACCATAAAAGGGGAAAGGCCAAGACGTACCATTAAAAGGGAGAGGACAAGACGTACCATAAAAGGGGAAAGATCAAGACGTACCATAAAGGGGGAGATTTTAAGTTGGAAGCTTGCGCGATACGAACACGTTGATTAGCTGGACACGATTCCATGCTCCATGCATTAGCTGGACACGACTCCATGCTGCACTGCTCGTCTGGGCCATGAAAAGCTCAACTGGACACCATTAGTGGAATGAGACCAAAAACTGATGATGATAATAGCGGGCCTCCAAACTCCAATGTACAGGCCTGAAATTTGGCATTCTAAGAAGAACACTCGTTGTGAACAGATGCACTGAGTAGAACACCCGTTATGAACAGATGCACTGGGTAGAACACCCGTTATGAACAGATGCACTGGGTAGAACGCTCGTTATGAACAGATGCACTGAGTAGAACACTGGTTATGAACAGATGCACTCGAACTTGAACGATCGAAGTAGTAATGTCAAGCGATATGCAACTGCCCAAGCGAGTGTGTCGATTTTGTTCATGCCTCAGGTGCAGTCTCTTAAATTCATTTTGNTATGAACAGATGCACTGAGTAGAACACTTGTTATAAACAGATGCACTCGAACTTGAACGATCGAAGTAGTGATGTCAAGAGATAGGCCCAAGTGAGTGTGTCGATTTTGTTCATGCCTCAGGTGCCGTCTCTTAAATTCATTTTGTTCATGCCTCAGGTGCCGTCTCTTAAATTCGTTTTGTTCATGCCTCAGGTGCCGTCTCTTAAATTCATTTTCGCGTCATTGTTTATAATACTTCAACCTGATGTGAATGTCAACTTAAATATTTTTGGCGCATCAAAAATTAAAGTGAACATGAAAAGAACAATGAACAAAATAAAACTTTGCTGTTTTTCGCTGAAGTTTTCCACTAATATCTTTTTTTACGACTTACATATTTGTTGCATAGCCTGATCTCAACTTGAAGTTTCCGTTCACAACAGATGAACTTTAAAGTGAATCTCACTGAGTACTCCTCACGAAATGATGGACTCAACATTGACCGCTCTCGCCCCACTTCATTACTCCTCTCCTCTTCCAGTTAGTCATTACCCTCCCCTCGATGCAGTACACAAGTCCTCTTGTGTTCTGTGGTAGTATCAGTACTAAGATGTAACAATGTTTCGTAATACTTCGCGAAGACCAAAAGATGTAAAATTATTGCTAATTTTATTGTACCATAACTACACTGTAAGACATCACTGTTTCATCCTACAGAGGCACTTAGTCACATGTTCAACTTACTCTATGCTCACTGTTCATAGCTTTTCTTTCATATGTACCTTTGGATTTTTTATTTTAAACTGCATAGGTATCACATCTATATTAGAAATAATACTTTACAGTATCAAAGTAATTTGTATTTTTTATTTCAGCACTGAATTTTTGTTTTTTGAAAATAAGATTTACTTCAAAACGTGGGTCATTTCTGTTGAAATAATCTTCGCTCTCTTCCAAACGAAATAAGTTTGTTTTGTACATTTGTGAACCTGACGTGACACCAATAATACATGTTTTGTAAGCGCCACAGGATACAAATCCGTCAAATTTTTTATGTATCAAACCTCAAATTAAAGTTATCGATGTTTAATTCTATGTAAGTCATAAGAAGCACAACTCTTTTTCCCCATTTTGTAGCCTATCTTTCAGCTATAATTTTATGCCTGTTTCAGTTATGTACAAAGAATTACACGATGTTTTCAGTTTATATTCGGCTTAAGGTGCACTTCACGGTGAACGATGGGCCTGTGAATTATGAATCACAACTGTAGGTCTCAACGGCACGTCCACACATATTTGGAAGCTAAAGTCGTACTCATTGAAAACTCGAGAGGTTCCATGTTTTCCATGTGACTGATTTCAGAATGAAAGACTTTCTTCTTTCCTATCATTCCAACTTAGCAATTTCGGAACTTATTATTTGACTCATTCTAAGAGCCCTAAAAGAACGTACAATGTACGATCACTCGAGCTGCACCGCGAGTAGGAGGCGTTGCGGCGGCTGTAGGGGCCTGTCGGAGGCAGGGAGGTGTGGCGCGCGCTGTGGTCTGTGCGCGCGGTAGAGACGAGGGCAGCGAGGTGTACTTCACGGTCAAGGTGCGCGGCAACCTGCGCTCCGTGAGCGCCTCTTACGTCGGCAGTGTCGAGGCTTCCGCAAGTGAGAAGTGCTCCGATATGACTTTGAGTGAGGAACAATTTTTTGATCAACAAATAAAAGTTTAAGTCATTTCACAGTTTCTTAAAGTATAGCAATCATCAGTTCAGTACCAATTCAGGTTCAGGTTCAAGCATCATTCGCTCATTGCAGAATTGTAGTTAGATGCTTGGACAAAAAGTTGCGTGGAGTAATGTTAACAGGGAACTTTACTTGATTCTTTTGCTTCAAAGTTATGTGACAATGATGAGTGCTCCTGATTTACATTACAAGGCGCCATGAGCCGCAGTATAGACGTTTTTACCACGCAATTATTGAGGCAGTGAGCTGATCCTTTGTACTTCCTGAAATAATTGTTTAAAAATCTCATGGTACACCTACTTCAAATATTATCTTTTTTCGAAATACGATAATTTTTTTGCTTTTAGCAAACCTACTGGGCTTACATTTCCAGGATTCCGCAGTCAAAATCCTGCGGATTCCGCCCGAGTATTTAATAGATTTTATTCACTGTTTCATCGAGGAAAAAACATGACCTAGCAAGCATCTAAATCTAACGATGCCGAAACATAGCGGTTAAGATTTTGGCGAACGTACAAATGTTGTACAATTACTTTACCAATGTCCAACGACCTTACTCCTGAAGTTATGGTGATCACAGTCTGAAAGAAAATTTAAATAACTTTCAAATAAAAACTTTGCTTAATTCGTTGAAATGTCCCAAGTTGACATCGATCGTAAATACTTTGTACCTTAGATGAACTTACCTTATTGAACACATGACTTTAACAGAACAAAACTCAATCCTGCCGTTTGACGAAAACCAACTGTCACCGATCCCAACGAACCCTGAGGGCAGCAGCAGTACTGCGCCGAGTTAAGGATGAAGTACCAGCAAATCACTCGGGATATTTTAATTGAACAAGAACAGGTGAAATGACTGCGAGATCAAAAGCGAGTCTTGGACGCTCTGTGAGCCCTGATTTTCCTGATGATGCATTCATCTTCATTTCCCAGCCGTGTTTGACTTGTGGAAATGGAAAATAATTGGAAATTATTTCTCCCTGCCCCCCCTCCCCCTACAAGTCTTAGCTTGTGGGTCTGATCTGTGTCCAATGTTAATCAGAACTTAATTTTTTAATAATGTAATTCACACACACGATTATCTCGGACATCTAATTAAACTCGTAGTTCAAAACTACCGTCAATGAAGACGCCATTCCTTTGATGTATGATTTTGGGGAACTAAAGATTTTCATGTGTGATTTTCATGTGTGAATATGTGTGATTTTCATTCACAAAAATTCTCACACTTTTTGTTGAGAAGTTGAGAAATAATTTACACAAAAAGACCAGAACGGTGATGCACAATCCACGTGTTTTGAATCAAAAGTGTAAACTATGCTACGTGTCAGTACCTGGTACTTGATCGATTACTTTCAAGAGCCCTGTAACATCTTGTGCTCCAGAAGTGACTCATCAAAGTGGTGCATTCCTCAACAGATATTTGCTTGCTCTCTCTCCCCAACACAGGCTGGAAGGAGTGTGGACCGGGCCAGCACAAGTGTGTCAGCGGGCCCTGTCTGGACGACAGTCGCAAGTGCAACGGCATAGCTGACTGCATTGACTCCTGGGACGACGAAGACAAGTGTCGTAAGTCCTTCTTGACTACCACATCATTTTTAAAAACAGAGCATAGACCATCTGCCTGTCTATCTATCCTATCCTTGTATTTATTTATCGAACACTAAGTTCTATTTTGCACGCCATGAGGCCCCCGAGCAGTAAAGAGTTCGCGCATTAAATGTCGGTGGTTCATGACGTTGACGCGTTGGCACTTGAGTACC
>VOMN01066032.1:0-38831 GCA_014899125.1 Orchestia grillus | reverse complement strand
ATAAAATTGACGCATGGTATGTAAAAGGTTGGCCACCCCTGGTTTAATACATAAAATGAAACAAAGGCACAGGTTGTTGAACTGTTCAACAGAACTTTAATTTGACGATGTAGAAAATTGAAAAAATCCAAGTAATGTGTGCTTGTTCTACAAGATTTCATTGTCTATTATAATGATAGTTGTCATCGAGCAATAAAAATGACTTCTCATCAAGCATAATTGAAACACAACTGTAGAATGGTCTATGATAATGTGTTTATCCAAGCAAAAGAGGTTGGCAACACTTAAGTTTGATATAAGAGGATGAGAACAAGTGAAAAACGTGAAATTTTTGTGGAAGGGTGCTCTGCGAATTTTACTAAAGAGTTATTCATCATCTCCAAACTATTACGAATAGAACCATTGACTTATAGATAGAAAGATATAAATAGTGAAGAAATAATAGTTTTATAAACAAGAATTCTCTAAATACAGAAGTGATGTTGAGAAATGTTTTTTAAAAATCTAGAATAAATTAGGCGAAAGATTTTAATGGATTGAAAGGAGATAATCTGATGGATCCCAAACGCAAAACTTGCATCAAGTTCAAAATTTAATCGTATTAAGTTACCAAGCTATTCAGGAGTTTCATGTTGAAAGAATGGCGCTGCTTGGTATCCAAGCTAAATCCAATTTATTGAACTTGAAAGAAAGCAGTTTATGATTGAAAAGATCGTAGAGCAAGTTTTAAATCATGATGTTTAAAAAAGCTTAAAAGCCACTTATTCGACCTCGAAAATTGTCGATGAAACTAAGCAAGCACGATGGGCAATAGAAGATAAACCTCATGTGATAATGAAGCCTAGTGAAGAAAAATCGATAGAAACCTGCCATTGACTGGTCCTAAATCTAAATCTTGTAGGTTTTAGGCTTTGAAATACTTGGGTCATGCTTTTAATCGTCTGAATGATCATGGTGAAGCATATGATACCACGTCTGACAAACCCATTACGACTAAAGTCTCTAGTGGCAACTACCGGAATATTACCTGAGCCGTTTCCCTGATTTAAAGAAACGAGCCAGATATTTCTCAATGAGTAGTGTATAAAGTACGACCTCTAGCAGATTTTCGATTAATATTTTATTCGTATTCAGCTTCGTGTACCAGCACGTTCTCCTACGGTAGCGAGCGATATGGCCGGGCGATCAGGTCACGCAGAGATCTAACGATACTCCGAGGGGAAAATGAAACACCTTTTTTATCATTCATCATAAATTCATCTAATTATTCAAAGGTAAATCCGTAAATATTGAAAAGGGGAACAGTGACAATACAATTGATTTATCAACGGCCTAGTCGTGCAAATGAGCTTCACATTAACCAGAGGGCGAACAAGCTTGAAGATTTGATGCAATTAATGCGACTAGAGCGGAACTGATTTAATTCAGAATTCTATTTCCCAACTCTCGCGAATTAGCGGACTGCAAAACTCGCCTACAGTAACTTAGTCTGACCGACTCATACGAGCTGCTCCAGGTGGACTACTGCAGTATTCTAATAGAGATCATCTATTCTATCCAAGCTCGCAGCTCTAGCTAATTTTATGTTTTCCAGCTCGTTCCCTTAACTCATATCTATGACAGAACACCCAGTCTGACCTCTGAGTCCGATGGCCAACCGAACTCTAGCTCTGCCCCTCTCATAGTGGTCTCTGTTGAATGCCGCTGATTACGCCAACATTTGAATCCTATGAGAATTTGCATTTTATTGAGGGTTTAATGTAGAATGGGAAAATGAAATTTTCATTGAATAATTACCATGACATTCGGTAATAGCAAATTGAGGCACTCGAAAGCACACTAGAGGCAACATTGTGTATTTGTAAATTTTATAGCACCTTGTTGACACTCAATTTCAACTAATAATCAACTCACTTTTCAACTTATTACACTGATTTAAACTAACAGTTACACCACTTTGCCTCAAACTTCCAGGTAGCGTTTAACCCTAACATCGGCATTTGGAACATTTCGGGGAATTATTTTTTCGGTAAACACTGCGGCTTCTTTAACTACTCGTTGATGCATTTGTTGCAGTGATAAACGACTCAATTTTAGCTGACGCGATGCGGTTATGCCTGTCCTTTTCAGCGGCAAGCTTGGCGGCTGTGATGCTTCTGGGGCTTTATATTCTCCAAATCATGGAGGTGATCGTTGGCCCCTGTAGTGATACATGATGGTGGCACACTAGCGGCGATTTAGGGTAGTTGTTGCGCTGTATAAACTTTATTCTGGCAGCAAATTGGGCGTGCTTTGCTGGTAAAAAACGAGGATGCTTGTAATCCTTCCTCGACCTCAAATGCTTGCAATTTGACCTCGTTGAAGCTTTCCTCCGTTGATTCCGATGATGTTTCACGGTTCTGGTGTCAACGTTTGTTAGCTCTTGAGAATTTGTTGCTGGTCGTGAATTGCTGCGATTATTCAAAAGATAAACACGCGGCAAACCAAACTGTTCGTTTTTGCGTTGGGGGATTGAGTGTTGTTTTGCTCGCGTTGCAGCGTGGCAAAGTTCCGAAATATTTCCATCATTGCGCTGATCGTCATTTTAATCTCTGCCGAGCCAAGCTCCCCGTGCCGGGCTTAAAGGCCTCATGAACCCGTCTTGCACGACTCCCAACTCCGAATTTTCTATATTTCTTCTAAATTCTCTATCTTAGCAATTGCCCCGGTCCTAGGCTGGTTCAACATGTTGCTCACATGTTTGTGTTGGAAAACTCGGAACACAAACTTTCGTAGAAACGGCGAGAAGTCGCTTGTTTAGGTATTTGTGCTAATGAATATTTCGTATTATTGGAAATAATTATTTTTGTAATTTATTTGATACTAGCTTAATATTGTCAATATAACATTGAGGACATGGATAAAACTGCTTCTGTACTTGAAGCAAGTGAAATAGAGTCTGAAAAGAAACATTAGTTCGTTTTTGATGGCGTAGCATCGAAGAAAAATAGGAACCCAGCTTATAAATTTTACACTCGAGGAAGACATAACAATTGTAGTTCTATTTATCACAAAATTGTATATTACCTCGACGAAAAATTCGAACAAATACAAATATCTTAGTTCAGTTTGATTTACCACTTGACATGAGAAATATTCATCAAGCTATCATAGCTCAAGATACATCATTTGCATAATTTAAAGAATTTTGTCATAAAAATACAAATGTTCATATTTATTCTAATTGATGAAAATCAATATCCTCTGTCTGGTAAATACTTTAAAAATATGAATCAACTTTGTGTCCCTAAGAAATATCTTGAAGCTTAATAGTTTCAACATAGAAAAAGGTGTATATTATACGGATGACTAACAAATAACTCTTATGAGGATATCTATTACGGGTTATTTCTGTAGTAAAGTATTTTTTTGTAGTAAAAATAAATCAAATGTTTTTTAACGGGTGAATCATAAGATAATTGAAAAATTTTGATCTGTGTGCGTGATGTTCAGTTGGTCAAGATATTTATCTTTAAGGTCAAATATTTTCGGTATTATATATTTATGAATCTGTTGGGGTCTTCAGTTCATAACTAAAAGTGATTTCATATGTTTTTTTCCTGTGTTACTGATAGTGTTTCATAATCATGCATCTTAGATTTAATAAAAATGCGATTCTTCGATGCAAGAGTGATCAAATGTTGCTCAAATAATAGCATCAAGATTTCTCACATATCTCTGTCAAAACTGTCAGCTACTCCGAACTTTGTTTCGATTAAGTTTTCTGGCTTTGTTCAGGATTCAATGAGATATTCTTGGATAGTTGAATTCGAATAATTTCACGGCTAATTTAAATAGTTCTTCTTTCTTGGAGATTTGTGCATTGCAATAGTTATGTGCATACAAGTAGAACGTGAAGAGCAGTCCTTTTGTTAATATAAGTCTGTTGCTGGAATAGTTACACAACATTGTTCCTATAAACATATACTGTTAAAGAAACGCATTCATTTTTTCGAGTCAGCGATAATTCCGCTTGAGTAAGGGAACCACAAATCATTATTGTTTCTGTCGTATATGGTTTAAATTCATTAATGTTGAATGAGCGGAAATCAATTTAGCATCGTGTGAAAAACTTTCTTATCCTAAGAGTAAACTTAATATTGACCAGCTCCTACGTTACAGCCCAAGAGGCTAAGAAAACATGTTTCTTTGTATTATTTACACGGAGTTCATGTGCAGCGTCGCGCATTCGGTACGAGATAACGAATGGCAACATCGGTGGAGCGTTTGCCGTGAAGAACATGACTGGCGCTATCTACGTAGCCGGCCCTCTGGACTACGAGACGCGCAAACGGGTGAGTCGGGCGCAGTTGTGGTGGGAGGTAGTCTCTTGGCGTAGCTTACGGAGTTGGGAGTTCCTCCATCATGAGCAAGTTCTTTTCGAGCTTCTAATGAAAGGATATGTCGGTAGTGTTTGTCTTGGTAAGCAAACTTAATTAATGAACTTGCTAATTATTGATGAACGCATAATTAGTCGTGCTGTTAGCTGTCTTTATCGGTCTCAGCTCTATATGGCGGAGCGAAATGGGCAAAGTTTTCGTTTTCCTCTTTCCTTTCTTATTTTAGCTTGAAATGCTGATATGTCATTGCGATCACTTAGTATTTGAGTGAAGTCGCTAACGGCACTTGTATTCTTGTTGATTACTTGTGATATGTGACTTATATTATCTTATCTAGTCTGATTTAGAAAGGTTTCGTTACGAACGCTTGAATTCTTAAAATTTGCCAGTTGTATTCATATTTAACTTCTTATTATTAAAATACGTGTTTTTAATGAGTATTTTTTCAATGAAAATACATTAAACTACGTCCTCATGATATTGTATTTCACTCTCATCTATTACAAGTTTATCTTGTGACTCTTAAATATCGAATGATGTTAAGAATATTTGTCACTGTATTGTATTTCTTATGATATAGTCTGTAAGTGATCAGGCCATGAGGCTACTTCTCTTGTCACCCACTTGTGTTCGATCATTTTGGCTGCCATTTGGGAAAGGTTTCACTCTGTGCTGACGTCTCGTGTGTTTCTTGTGCTGCTGCTCCTTCATTCAATAACTGGTCACATATTCGGTGCGCTCTTGGCTCTTGTCCTACCCAGTGCTGCGAATCTATGTTTCATGGATTGCAATATTTCCTTTCTGTATATACAAGTATGTTGGGATAGTTCATTTCTTCCTGAAAGTGAATATTTGCTGTGTTCGGTGTTATCTGCGTTTCTTACGTTTTCTACTCAGACTCAACGAATGATTTTCGGTACATTTGGTTTCCGTATACTTTCCTAATTGTAGCGGCTGTTCCTTCACTAATGATCCTTGCTTGCCAGAGCGTTCTAACAGTCGTTCAGAGTCCCTCAATTGAAGCAATTGAAAATAATAAAAATATCTTTGATATGAACGCTACGGTCGTGTGAGGCAAGGCTAAGTAATTCAAGTATACTGTAATTTTCAAGAATTACTGTGCTGCGGGAGCTGGTCTTCTACTCATTTACGTTAGTCTTGAAAGCACTAAAATTCTTGCCTTCTGAGCTAGCTGCCCATGCTTTTTTCGAATTATTCGAATAATGATTCAAATCAAGTTATTCAATTTTATTTAAATAATTATAATGAAAAATCTTTGTTTTTCTTTCACGTTCATTTCGCCTTTTTTCTAAAAAGAAAACGTGTTGATGGGCGTCACACATGCAGTAAAATTCGATTTATAAAAATAAAAACATGGAAACATTTTTTCGGAACAAGAGCTTTGTCGAGTTTTTTCTTTGGATTTATTTTGAACTACGTGAATTCAATGGTCAATTTTGATAATTGGTGTGTTCAGTCAGCGTGGTGCCAGATGCGCTGTATGTGCACTTGCGTGATGTCCAGAGAACTTACCAGCTATGGAAATGTAATGAGTTCTCTTTAATAATGTAATATAGCAAGGGAAAATTGAGCCGCGACTGAAGTGCCTCTGTAGAGCTCAAAAGATTGAAAACAATCATCGTCATTTGGCGTTGGCTTGACAGAATTAAACCTGATAAATCTAGAACGTGCATACGAGTAAAGTAGACAGTTTATTGCATTAATTTAGAGGGACTCATGACTGACGGTAGCAGATAGAGGCTGTGGCAGAGCGTGAAGTATTGCTAGCGTATCTGGGTTGTTTGGTTGAGCTGACCTAACATGTCCTCAGTACGAGCTGCGTCTGGTGGCGTCTGATAACCGCAATGAGAACCACACGACGGTCGTCATACACGTAAAGGACGTCAACGATAACCCGCCCATGTTCGACCGTCCGCTCTACGAGACGCAGATCACCGAGGAGGATGACAGGGGCCTGCCCAAGAATATCCTCACGGTCATTGCTTTTTCCTCCTTTTCCCTTGCTTGCAAGCGTGTGTTCCGTCCTCCATATTCACCAGAAATGCAGTGATCACAATTGTTTTCGCATGACACCGTGGTGTTACCTGCCCTAATTTCATTACCTTCTCGACAGTACTTCTACCAGCATGCTTTTGTCTTCACCACTATTTTTGTGTCTTTTTTTTTGTCGTTCGCCTAATTTGCTTCGCTGTAACTTTCAGAAGAGCACACATCATTTAATTCAATCGGTCTACCTGTGCTTGTTGTTGCTTCTCTCCGTCATGCACCGCTTACCCTTGATGACGGCTTCAGGACGCCGTCATTGCCTCTGCCACATTAATACCTTTACATCTAATCTCATTTCTTAAACGTTCCATGCATCGTTAGTCTGAGTAACGAGGAGAATGCTCAGTGTGTTCTGTTGTGTGCACGTACCCCCTAACTGTTGCCTGTTTTGGGGCAGTACGAGCTGGAAATGGTTGCAACGGACAGCGTCAACGAAGCCTCGACAAAAGTTGTCATCAAAATCAACGACGTGAACGATCGACCACCTGTCTTTGAGCAACCAATTTATGTGGCCGAGTTACAGGAGGAGTTTCACGATCTGCCTGTCGAGCTACTAAAGGTAGGACCAGCAAATAGATGGCTGTGGTCTACTTGCATTCATCGACACTAATGTGGAGTGTATCGTGATGTAGCCTTCTTTGATTTATTTCGCTTAGTGAAATGTTCTACTAATACCGTGTCTGCAGTAGTAAGTCTGCCTGCCATGAGAGTACTTACCTCCGAACACTTTAGTGAACTTGTTCAAGTGCATTTTTTTCAGTTTCTTCGACCGTGATGTAACGTTAGGTAACCAACCTAACGTTAAACTTACAAAGTTACTGCTGCCGAGGTAAGCCACCTTGCTAAGTGATACCGCATCCCGTTTCTTGTTGCTTGTATCTATAGTCACCTAAATGTTTCTCCTGTGTGTACTTGAATTTTGTTGACCTAAGCTTGTGGTCTTTGCGTCAGAGTTTTAAATTATTTTTCACCACCATTTGCTGTTATTTCAGTTCCACGTACTAGTAGTTGCTTGATTGTTTTTTATTTGATACCTTTCATCATCTTCGTCTAAGTACAAAATGAAGGCAAGAGTAATCCATCATCTGATTTTGTTCAACTTAACTCGAAACAGGAGTTGATTAAGCGTTCATTTTTTGCCGCATTTTTTTTCAAAGATATGTTCCTAAACGTGTGACCTCTCAAGGGGCATAGGACAGGTAATAGTGATGTTGATTAGGTTTGTCTATCCTATCGTATGGGGACTGACGTATCCAGGGAGGCACCGTTGGTTACCTCAGTAAACCTAGACCTCGAAACTTCCATCTTTCGGGCCTCCTTTGTTTCTTTCGATTTTCTTGCCTTCTTCTCTGATTATCCTTGTGTAGAACCCACCTATGCGTAGGTTTCAAGTTGTCTTGAGCCCTTGCTAAGTAGTCCCTCCTCACATTTCTTGCGGGTAGAGAGCTTTGAACTAACGAATTATATAATATGATCCTAAGCGTTCGTATTCTCTCTCGAGATATTTTTCAACTGGTCGCATTCTATGCGGCAATTTCGGCACTTTTCTTCGTAGAAAAGCAACTATCTTGCAGAGCTCCTTTGAGGTGTCCAAAGAGAGAATAGAATAGTCTTACGGCACGAACTGTGAGCTGAGTATCCATTACTACGAAATTTAGTTCTAATAGTGTGAACGGCAGGGTTACCAATACGTGAACGCGCGAATCCGTGCGAATATATTGCCGGTTCAAGGTTTCCACTGCAGTTCATCTATCGAAACAAATCGGACCACTGCCCTTTTCTGCCTGGTGCACACATAATGTAGAACGACTATGTTACACTCGGACCACTCGACTAAGTCCCGATTTTAATTCCATGACCTGGGTAGTAATGAACTATATGTTCGTGTGATCGTAGTTAAAGAACTTGGAGATTGTTTTTATGTTATAGTGAAAACGCTGATCATTCTCAACTTATTTTCATACATAGTGCATCTCTTAATCTTTTCTCAGATTCATAATTGCTAGCGTACTTTAAAAGTTCTTATGAAGCGCTGTAAATTATGTGCAATGAGTGCTTATAGTGTGAAAATAATTCTCATCGTTTTGAATTTTATTAGATAAAATTTTGTGCGCTTTCGACTGAATTTGTTAGGGTTTTGAAGAAGGTTAAAAAGTACTGGCATATTGTCACATTCCATATTAACATTAATGCGTCATTCGGCACATACATTACCTATAATAATGCTTTTGGTTTCTAGATTCTACTGTTAGTGTAGTATAAATATGAAAATATTTGCATTATTCATGGTACATTTGGTAGGCACCACTATTGCCTTGCTACATATGACAGTCAATTTTACGACAACTCGTGCAGAAGTAGTCTTGTTCCGGCCGACCGTGAGTTACGCCACACCCCGACCCCGAGCTACATATTGCCTCCATCTTCAGAACGCGGCTGTGCTGTTAAGAATCTAACCTAATTTGGCCTTCAGTCTACAACAATTTGTTGTATTTTGCCTTTGAAGGGGCAATTGCTATTTTAAAAGCTGTAATTTGGTTGCCTTATTTTATTGAAGGAAGCTGATACATCCTCGTTTCATACCAATTAGTTAGATTTTATTTCGTTGAATCCTTCACTCCTTATGCCGGCAAGTTTGATGTGAGTAACCGCACGATTAGATACGTTCAAATGAACCTAATGCGGAAATCTATAAGAACTGAATGTTATGCAGATATTGGCTAAAAGCATAAAATTGAGATATTCTGCCGTGCATCAGGCTGTTCGCTCTATTGTATCAATAGTTGGTCAGCTCGTGCACTTGTCCCAATTGCGCGGACGAAATTGGGTGCAGAGCTACAGCGGCAGGCGTTTGTGTCAACAGGTGACTGCTGCCGATGGCGACAGGGACCGGCACCAGGACATTGTGTACTTCCTCACTGGTCAGGGGATTGATGTCGACAACCCCGATAACTCCAAGTTTGAGGTCAACCGCACGTCGGGAGCCATCTACGTCCGCAAGGTTTGCACTGCGCATTCTTCTCCTCTGCAGAATTGAGGTCGATTTACTTTCATCAGTCGTTTTGAACTGTGTATTTTCAAGATGAAACCTGAATATCAGTGAGACTCCGTGTATATTATGTGCTTATGTTGAAGATTATTGCTTTCGAAGTTGGACTCGAAATTCAACTCGAAGCTTGTGTAAAACCTGACTCGCATCTGAAGCTAAATGCATATAGGTTTCTAATTTATTTCCGTTAATTTACTAGTAAACGAAAATTTATTATTAATACGGACCTGCTTACTGAATTTTGCAAATATGTTATAGTAAATGTGGCTTTTGAGAGAAATTATTACAGCAATTTTAATAATACGTCGGTCCTCTGTGTTCGTCTCTCTGCTGCCTTACTGGTTGGTCACGAGTAGCGCTTTGACATCTTCAGGATTCTATCCTATTACTCAGTTACATTCTCATGGCGATTTTTAACGGTCTTTTGTTCAATGCAGCCGTTGGACCGTGACCACCCCAAAGGCCGCCCCACGTGGCGCTTCACCGTCTTCGCCCAGGATGAGGGCGGCACGGGACTGGTGGGGTACGCTGATGTCCAAGTTAACCTCAAGGACATCAATGACAACGCCCCGGTTTTCCCTCAGGTATGTTTCCCAGGTATCCCACTAGAACTTGCTGTCGGTTTCCTTATGATATATTTTAGGTTTAAAATCGGCATGATGGTGTCATGTAAGTATGAAGTAAATTCCTGTATTCTAGTAGGTAAAATCTAGTAATTTTGCCTGTGTTCCCTTTGCAGATGGTTTATTACGGAAATGTGACTGAGAACGGTACACGAAGTATGGTCGTGATGACGATGACCGCAGAAGACTACGATGACCCCAAAGAAGGCACTAACGCCAAGCTTACGTACAGCATCGAAAAGAACGTCATTGACGAAAAAACTGCGACTCCAATCTTCGAGATCGAACCAGAAACTGGCGTGATAAAGACAGCTGTGTGTTGCTTAGATAGAGAGAAGACTCCCGACTACTCCATACAAGTAGTGGCTGTTGATGGCGGAGGATTGAAGGGTTAGTCTTTCATGAAACAATTAGAAAGTAATTTTTTCTGAGAGTATTTCTAAGTTCTTCTCTTTAATTAACGCTACCTGCCGCTGCTCCATTCGTCATAAAATAATGGTTGGTGAAGGGATGAAAATATTCAGAATTTTTAACTTCCATGTACTAACAAGCTGGGGCCCACAGTGTTCATGTACTTTACATTGCTACGTATTAATCGCCAGAGAATGAATCATTATAATGTTTTAAATTCTTCTCGTTTCCCAACTATTATGTTCAACTGTTGAATATTTTGAAATTTTTATCATAGTTTATCGCTGTTGACTGATTATGATTGCATCGAATACCTTGAAGATTTTCATCGTTCTTTCCACTCGCAGGAACTGGTACTGCCAGCATTCGAGTACGAGATATCAACGACATGCCACCGAAGTTCACTAAAGAAGAGTGGGTGACGGAGGTGGACGAGACAGACGGGACCATCTTACCAGACCAAGCCATTCTCACCGTCACGGTCCAAGATGATGATGAAACCAACAAATTCCACTACAAAGTTATTGAGCCCTCAGGCTTCGGAGCTGATAAGTTCACGATGGTGCGCAACAATGATGGCACTGGTTCACTTAAAATTGTCCAGCCTCTCGACTATGAGGATCCTATGCAGAGAAGTGGATTCAGGTTCAAAATCCAAGTTAACGATAAAGGTGAAGATAATGATGCCGAGAAGTACCATGTAGCATACTCCTGGGTGAAAGTCGAGCTGCGAGATATCAACGACAACAAACCTCAGTTCGTGAAAGCCAACATTGAAGTGCCGGTGTATGAGAGTGCCGAGGTTGGCAAGAGTCTTGAAACTTTTAAAGCTACAGATCCTGATCAAGGAGGTCAGAGCAAAGTGTCGTATGCAATCGACCGCTCATCTGACCGGAGAAGACAGTTCGCCATCGATAGCACTGGCACTGTCAAGATACAGAGAAGTCTTGATCGAGAGGAAAATCCAAGGCACTCTGTTAAAATTCTGGCTATTGATGACGGTACGCCTGACAAAACTGCAACTGCTACGCTCACTGTCATTGTGCAGGATATTAACGACAACGCACCTCGATTCCTCAGAGATTATCGGCCTGTGTTACCAGAAAACCAGACTCCCAAAAAAATAGTGGAAGTGTTGGCGACTGATGACGATGATCGTTCGAAAGGCAATGGGCCTCCTTTCCACTTCAGGATGGACTCGACAGCGTCTGATGAAATTAGAGCGTCTTTCAAAGTGGAGCACATTCCAAAAGGAGCTAATGGTGATGGCATGGCTATCATTTCATCCTTGAGAACGTTCGACCGCGAAATACACAAAGAATATCACGTACCTATTGTGATCAAGGACGCTGGTACCCCTCAGATGACTGGAACGTCTACACTTACTATCATCATAGGCGATGAGAATGACAACAAAATGCAGCCGGGATCTAAGGAAATATTTGTTTATAACTACCGTGGCAAGGCTAACGTCAGCTCTGAGACACCCATCGGCCGGGCTTATGTTTACGACTTGGATGACTGGGATTTGCCAGACAAAAAATTCACTGTTGCGGGACCAAAAAATCGAAATTTCACTCTGAATGAAGATGATGGCATGATTAGTATGAAACGCGGCACGCCAGAGGGTAAATATTTCTTGTCATTTTATGTGTACGATCGAAAACATACTCAAACGGACATCTTAGCTAACGTTACTGTGCGGGTGAAAGATATACCTGAAATTGCGGTTATTAACTCTGGCTCCATTCGTATCGCCAATATGTCGGATGAAGACTTCATAAGAATTTGGGATTACACTAAGCAGCGCATCATCAAGAGCAAATATGAAATGTTCCGAGAGAAGATAGCTCAACTCGTTAGTGTTCCCATAACAAACGTTGACGTGTTCAGTGTCCAACTTCACCAGCAGAGGCCCCCCGTCACTGACGTTCGCTTCTCAGCTCACGGCTCTCCATATTATCAGCCTGTAAAGCTCAACGGTTTGGTCCTGCAGCACCGGTCCGATATAGAGCAAGAACTGGGCATCAACATCACTATGGTCGGTATTGACGAGTGCTTGTATGAAAACGTCGCGTGTGAAGGTTCATGCACAAACGAGCTAGTGATTTCTTCATACCCGTATTTGGTAAACGCTAACAAAACTGCTCTAGTAGGCGTGCGTACTCAAACCATCCCGAAGTGCACGTGTGGTGCGCGCAACTTCTCTCAAGAGGAGAGCTGTCGACCTAACCCTTGCCTGAATGGAGGCCGGTGTATGACCAGCAAGTCGGGAGTGCGGTGCCGCTGCCGTGAAGGCTATGATGGCCCGCGCTGCCAAATGACGACCCGCTCCTTCAGAGGCACTGGCTACGCCTGGTTCCCCGCGCTTGCCATGTGCGACAATTCCCACATCAGCCTCGAGTTCTTGACCAGACGTCCTGATGGCCTCTTGCTTTACAACGGACCCATCACGCCCCCTGAGAGAGATGGCATCAAAGTCTCTGACTTCATTGCTATTGAGCTGGAGGGAGGACGTCCTAGACTCCTTATTGATTTTGGTTCCGGTACTTTGGAGCTCAAGGTCAACACGAAGAGCAGTCTCAACGATGGCAATTGGCACCAAATTGACGTCTTTTGGGATACAGAGGTACGTCATGGATAATGAAATATCTGATGTTTCACCAATTTTTTGAACGTGTTAAATTTATCTAGGCTTTTAGAATCTAATTTAGTTTATGTAACTGTAAAATTTATTTTTAAATTAATCAAATTTTTCCCGTAACGTTGTGCTCATTATTTTAATTTGCATATTCTGTGCCTTTCTGCGAATTATACCTATAAATCAGGAATTCGTATCATGAAAATTGGATAACTTCAGGGTCTTTGAATACTTTGTACTGATACATACTTAATGTTTACATAATTAATGCCATACATACTTAATAAGCGGTTACTAAATAATTTATGGATTGTGTCGTTTATGCTGGAAGCCTGCTTTGTTGTGTATTGTGTACCGCTGTGCATCAGTTTTTCTTTTACTTATTTTGCACTGTTTCTTGCTTCACTCCTCAGTGTTGGAACTTTGCTCATAAGTGTGTGTGGTTCATATTTGTTTCAGAATGTTCGAATGGACGTAGACCACTGCTTGGGAGCAGAAGTTACTGAGCCTGAAGATGGAAGCGACCCGATCTTCGATTCGTCAGGCTGCCAGGCGACTGGCGCCGTGCCGCGTTTCAACGAGTACCTGAACGTGAACGCTCCGTTGCAGCTAGGAGGTCTGGCTCATGAGCAGCCTGACTCGGCAGCGTACGGCTGGTCACACGTACCGCATGGCAGACCTTTCATGGGCTGCATCCGTAATTTGATGGTGAACAGTGAGCTTTATGATCTTACCAGGCCGGGCATGGCTAGGGGCACCCAAATGGGCTGCCCGCAGCTCGAGGAGGCCTGTCGTGACAACACCGTTATTGCCAGTTGCGGCCCTAACGGCATCTGTGCTGGCTCCATTAGCCACCCTGTGTGCAAGTGTAAACCTGGATGGACGGGGCCGTCTTGTGAGGAGCAGACCAATTCTTCATATTTCGAAACTCAGTCATACGTCAAGTATGCTTTGTCTTTCAAGCCTAACGCTTTCAGCACCGAGATTCAGCTTCGGTTCCGTACTTGGCAGGAGTATGGTGAACTATTCCGTATTTCCGACCAACACAACCGCGAGTATGGAATTCTGGAAATCAAAGATGGCAACCTTCGCTTCCGGTACAATTTGAACAGTTTGCGTACAGAAGAGCATGACCTTTGGCTCTCTGCCGTGACCGTAAATGACGGTCAGTGGCATTCGGTCGTAGTGGAGCGGCATGGCTCGACGGCCATTCTCATGCTGGACGGTGGTGAAGGCCGGCGCTACAACGAGACTGTGGCATTCAGTGGTCACATGCTCATGGACGTGGACAAGCAGGAGGGAGTGTATGCCGGAGGAAAGGCTGAATACACTGGCATTAGAACATTTGAAGTTTACAATGATTTCAAACTCGGTGAGTCCCGTTTTTAGCATCTGTGAAATCGCCTGTGAACGGTTGTAATTAGCAGAATTATAGATTAAGTAGATTTTTTCATCCATACGAAAATAAGCGTCACCATTAATATGCATGTATTATTATTCCTTAAAATAAATCTTTTGTGTGCAGGTTGCCTGAACGATATTCGACTGGAAGGTAAACACTTGCCTCTTCCCCCTGGTCTCAACGGCACCCAGTGGGGCCAGGCGACAATGTTCAGGCACTTGAAGCGCAACTGTGAGTCTAAGGACCAGTGCAACAACGTGACATGCCTGGCGCCCTTCACCTGCAAAGACCTCTGGATGCGGCATGAGTGCGGGTAAGTTCACCACAATCTAGTGTGCACTGTAGTTCTGAATTTTTCTTCAGATGTCAAATTAATCAGTGTCCTATGTCTACCTACGTCTTCACTTCACCAAAATAGTCATTCAATATTGTTAAGTGTTGATAGTTTATTTGTAGGTGTAAGATTTCTGTTCGTGCATTTTTCCTATTATGCATTCCTTCGGTAGTACAGTATCTTTTAAACTCATCAAAGGCTTACCGAAAGTGAGCACGACCATTCACGTATTGCTAAAGCAATAGCTCCCGCTTTTTCTTCCTTCCCTAAATAAAGGGCCTAAAAGATTTCCATCAAAGTTCAGGACTCGGAGGATATTGTTTATGACGTAGGACAGTTTCAATGCTAATAGTAAAATAAGTACCAGCGCTTTCTGTTCTCCATTACCCTTTGCTCTCCATTACCCTGTGCTCTCCATTACCCTTTGCTCTTCGTTTCTTTTTGCTTTCCGCTCCTCTCTGCTCTGCGCTCCCCTTTCCTCTCCGCTCCCCTCTGCTCTCATGCGTTCAAGTTAAGAGGAAAAGATAGGCATCAAGTTATAACCATGAATTTTGTTATTATGATTTATTCGTGGATCTATGGTGAACCAGTTTGAATGCTCATCATCATGATTCACAAAAAAACTCGTTCTAACCTTGACCAATAATCAATTGTGGAGCTTAGCGAAGGTTCTTTTTATATGCGTTGTGTGGTAAAATAGTTAAATAATAATAATGCGTTGAATGATGAACTTTTAAAGTTAGGAATGGAAGCGTTGCTTGCAGAACCTGTTTGTGTACTTCTGAATGTACTTCTTTTACTACAACATTCTTCTTCTTTCTGCTTTCAAACCTCTGTGGATTCGGGTAACGTATACTTACCTTAATTTTTTCTTATGTTCTCACTTTATTTTTTCACTTGCATGAATTTTCTAACATCAACGGTTTGTGTCGTTTGACTATGATGACTTTGACGGCCCTTTACCTGTGTCGAACATTGCCGTGTATAGATGCCAGGAAGGAACTGTGTTGTCCCTAGACCGCGAGGCTTGCGTTGACCAAAACGAGTGTCTGAACAACCCGTGTCAGAACGGGGGTAGTTGCCTCAACGAGGAGCCCCTCTACCGCTGCAACTGCCCTAAGGGCTTCTCTGGCAATAACTGCGAGTACTTGCAAGAAGGCATGACCGTCAAATTGAGCATGGGTGCACTCGCAGCCATTCTTGTGTGCCTCCTGACCATTTTGGGTACGCCTCTCCTTGTTAAAAGTGCCATTTCCATTCCACAAGCGCGTGGACAATGTCAGTTTCAGTTAGTGCGGTTTTTATGCTCGAGACGTGCATTTCGTGCTACGCAAAAGGTGAGGACAACGAAGTTTGGTAGCCCAACTGATGACGCCTGACTCAACTTTGACTGGATTGACTTACGAATTCCGTCACCTTCTCGCATCGTAACATTTTCCTTTCCGATTGTTGCACGCTGTGGGAGTATCTATTTTGTGCTCGTTTTTCTACTTTTTACTGTCTCTCGTCCCGCATCTGTTGATTCTCATCAAAAAAGAGCACTGGGGGTGTTGAAGTAATTGAATTTAATTTGTAATATTTTATTCCAGAGCTGTTTTCTATTGTTTGTCGAAATCGCTACTTTTCTTTAACGTATCATTCTAAAGAGGTCATATTTTTTTTTCATTTGCAGACTTTTCAATTTTTTGGTGCCATTAGCTACCTCTTGGGACACAGTGACATTCTTCTTCCCTTGTAACCTGTGTTGTATGAATGTTTCGTATTCAAGTGTAGCCGTGTTCCCTCTCATTCTGTTCATTCCTTTTTTCCTTTTATTTTTTGCATTCTTTCAAAATGCCCCAATTTTACGCAAATGCAAAAGAACGTTCAATTTCCTTCAATTTGCTCGAAATTGAAGCATGTTCTTTCGTTGGCTGAATGATTTTAAATTGGTGTTCTTTGATTTGGTTAGTACATTGCTAATGGGTTGGCTTTGGCTCATTGTTGTTGGCGTGATCAGCTGCACGGAGGGCTCCGTGTTCTCGAACAACGACTGTGTGAACATCAACGAGTGCGAGGTGTGGCAGCCCTGCCACAACGGCGGCCGTTGCATCGACCGGCTGCCCGAGGAGGGTGGTTACTTCTGCCAGTGTCCCGATAATTACGACGGTGTCAATTGCAATTATCTTTTGCAAAAGACTAGACTCAGGACTTCTACTGATTTTATTGTTGCGCTCATTATCTGCATCCTCGTTTTACTCGGTAAGCAGTAGATTTAAAGCCTTATGTGTAAGTTTTGGCTACATCACTCTGTACTTTAATTTCCATACTCTTTTTCGGCTCGCTTGGACCTAGCTCAGGGGTAAGGTGAGATACGATTTCGTAACGCAGCTTGTGTTAGTTTAATATTATGTCGAAAAGTTTTAAATAAGGTCTCAAGTTTCAATTCCTTTTTGGGAGGTTGTAATATATAAACTTGAAATTTCTCTTTACATGTTCATTTTCAAAATTTGTTATGCTGTTCATTTCGGTGACGCTTAATTTTTCATAAAGTTTTGTTGTGTAGTGTGATTGTGTTTTGAACTAGATTTACTCCTATTGGGCATAGATAGCCTGGTAGGTAAGATGATCGACTGTAGTCCGAGTCATCGCGAGTTCGAGTCCTTTGGGCTCTAAGTTTCCCACACTGCTAAAGTTTAAAACGGGCACCTGCTGATGCTGAGATGATGACAGACTAGCATCCTGTCTTTGGGGCAATTTAATCATATAATCAGCTGAAAGATACTGAAACCGGGTATGAGCACCGGCCTCAACGGCCTTCACGGCTTCTCAAATGGGAAATTAACTTTTTCACTTTGTTCTGCGCAAGTTTATATTATTCCTGTGCTCTTGGAGTCGATTGAAATGCTTGTAACGATCAATTATTGTTTAAATACAGTTCATTAAATGATTTAAGTTGTATCACTCTGTTGACTGTTTCATGAAATTTAGTAAATTATTCTGTTTCATTTGAAATTCGTATGTTGGTATATTCGAAAGTGTAAATGAAAGTCTATTTAATATACAACTCAAAATGAGATACATTATTTTTCAGAAGCAGTCTTCATCAAAACTTGTAGCATGCCTCAAGATCCCTAGTTTTTCCAATTTTATTAACTTTCCTAAGTTAATCATGCAATAAGAACGAATGATTGATAATACACCTACAAATATAAGATTTGCTATTCAAACACACATTGTTCATGAAATGAAAGCATCATCAATGTGACCTGGTGGGCAGTGCTGGTGCTCGTATTCGTGGTGTACAACCGGCAAAAGGAGCGTCACTTCCCCAAGGCTGACCCTTACGATGACGTGCGGGAGAACATCATCAACTACGATGATGAGGGTGGTGGAGAGGACGATATGACCGCCTTCGATATCACGCCGCTCCAGATCCCAATCGCCCCCGCTATTGGCAATGGAGGCCCCCTGCTCGGCAAAATTCCCTGTAAGTTCCCTACAAAGTATTCTTGCTAAACTCTACCCTATCGATGTACTCTCTTTCTCTGGCGAGCTCGTGAACAAGTTTTAAGAAAGTGCATTCTCTCTTCAAACGATGATTGCTTGTTTCATATTATGAAGCGAGGAAATGAAGTTTCTATCACTGACTAAATTTTAGCGTGAATGCCTCTATTGCCGATGTTTTCATGCGAGAAATTAAGTGTTAATGCACTCAAAACTCATGAATTCTTGTACAAGGTCATGATTGCCTGAATGGATACAGACGACATTAAGTACAAACATGTTTTACTATTCGAAAGTTACAGTGAACCAACGTGAGCTACATTGAGGCAACGGGAATCAGCTTGTTGTTTCTTTTTGATTTCCTCTTAATCTAGAAAAAAAGTGATAGCACTGCCCCAGCTTGACTTTCCTTTAGATGAGTTTGCTTCTGAACCAAGGAAGCGACTCCGGCGCCCAAATTTTCTCCCCTATATTACTGTAGATGCTGCGCATTGATACCGAGTGCCTAGGTAACATTTGTGTTAATTTCTCAGACGGAGCGGGAGCGCAGCCGGACGTGGGCGTGTTCATTAGCGAGCACAAAGGCAAGGCTGACAGCGACCCCAACGCTCCTCCCTTCGATGACCTGCGCAACTACGCCTACGAGGGGGCGGGCAGTACGGCTGGATCTCTGTCCTCCTTAGCCTCTGGTGAGAACGGTTTTAATTTTGTCTGCATCATGCTCCATTTCTTGTCTGTCTTGCTGTACAGTTTTCTCTTGTATGATGCAAGAAGTTTAACAAAATTCTAGTCCTATTTCAATGTTCATTTTATTCTGAACATTAGTTCCCTGTTGTATTTACCGGTTGCTCAAGTTGCTATTATTCAATTAGTCCTTCGGGTACGAATGTACGTACTTTTGGACCATCATTCATCAAAATATTACGTGCTTAAATACTAAAATCTCCTGTTGAGGTGTATCGAAGACGAGATTGGTTCTTGACTCAAGCTATTTATTACGCAGGTCGGTAGTTGTTCGTTTTCGCACTCGTTAGTGCCATTCGTTGCAGTGTTTTTTATTTTACTAGTGCAGGTCTTACCCGGACTGCATCAAAGCTTCATAGAGTCTCGTGAATTTCATTGTCATTTGAGTCTCTGGCAATCGTGTTGCTCTCTTCGATGTTTTCCATCATTTGATAACTTCGAATTTTAATGCACCAGGAAAATGACAGGACACTCGTACTCCTTTATTACTCATGTTTATTCGAACGCATGTTTTAAAAATCCTGAACCTGAGCAACCGATATGTTTATGCGTAGAACCAGTTGAGCGTTCTAGTAATTTTTTTTACTATTAACCTTGAAGAATCAAACAAAGTTATACCATTCAGAAATCGCTGAACATGATACAGTGTTTGTAACTGCTGGCATCGTATTGAAACTCCCGATCCTCGGTGTACACGAGTCGTCAGGTCTCGTGAGAATTCACGCTAACGACGCTCTATGTTTCAGGCACTGATGACAATGAGCAAGATTTCGACTACCTTAATAACTGGGGCCCGCGGTTCAGCAAGCTCGCAGACATGTACGGTCACGGCGAGAGCGACGAGGAGGACGAACAATGAGCGCCGTCCTTACGCTAAGTTCCTATTGTCCCGTCGTCTCCGCTCACGACTCCACTTATTTGCTGAGCTGGTCTGGACATGTCTTCCTCTTGCGCTCTCGCTCCGCTGCCTCAAAGCCTTGGGTTCAGTATCGAGTGAGCATCATCGTTATGGCTTGAGTTAAGTATTATTTTTCGTCATGTTTCATTCCTCATACCCATCAACTCATCTGTTCACACCGAGTAAACTCAACTTGCATTGCAAGCGTACTCGGTTGCATACTCGTTCTGCGTTAGCAAACCGCTGCAACTCAGGACATAGAGTTTATCCTGCGTTCGTAGCAATTTAGTTGTGAAGTTTCGCACACCATAAAGCTCGACTCTAACTCAAGGTGCTGAATCTCTCGAGGACTGGCGGTCGGAGCAAATCAGAAGGCGTTGTCAGACCCGCTGTAAAGAAGCCTATTTATTGGCATTAACGTTACTTTCTGTCGCAATAATATGAGAAATGGTCACAATAAGGAGCTCGCTAGATTAGAATTAAATTTCAGCGTTATAGAATGCTACGGAATAATGTTTCTCTAGGTCATTTCCAACTGGAAAGTTTTGTCTCTGTTGTAAATACTGTGTGCCGTGTAAGACCAGTGTTGGGTGGAAAATGAGAGGACGCTTTACTCGTATTCTGCTTGTACCAACTTGTTACATTCCGATGATTTACTTTTGTACGTGCTTCGTCTTCTTATATTCGCTATTGCTCTTGTATAAGCGAAGAAGCCGTTATGTTTTCGGGCCGGTTCCTTGGATTGCGTCAGTACATTTTGCTCGCGTTCAGTGGTCTTGAACATGTATCATTTCTTTACTTTAGAATGTCACTTCCATCCTTCGTGTTTGCGAATATTTCCTGCCTACTCTAAGTTCGTGTGTTGTTTTTGTCACAACCGTAGCTTCTGCTACTCGATATTGCAGACACTGTTGTCTTATGATGCGTGCGATGCTTCCTCAGATCTCATTCTCTACTCTTAAAATGAAAATGGGGCGAGCTTTGCTCGCGAGTGTGTGCTGGTTGTCCTCATTTGATATACGGTCTCACAACTTGCTCTCTACCTCAGTACTAGCGACTGTGTCTTCCCTTCAGTTATTGGTACACTCCTTAGGACATCAAGTTTTCAGAGCTGCAGTGTAGCATTGGCTATACGCTTCGTGCTCTTGTGTCCTCGGAGCAACGCGAAATAAGCATTGCATTATTCACTTCTGGACTTGCATTGGATACTATATAATTTACTGACTCACAGGTGAGGTGCACTGCCGTAACTGACGAAAAACAGATTGAATATGCTAAAAAATTAAAATATACTTTAAGCCAGAGGCTTAGTTTGATGAGCAGTTTGCTTAGAAGGCTGTATTGTATCGTGCACTAGTTGGAGAATCATCTCACATGAATGGCCTGAGCTCGTTGTTATCTCTAATTTATTGTGATAATTGGCACGTCAAAAAATTAGGCTGCTGAGGCATCCCTTGTCAGTGTATCAGGAATGCGTGCACTCTTTTTTTTCTACGTTTATTGTTCCTTGTAACACAACAATCAAATGAATCTCATGAAGCAAACGTTAATCTCGAAGCGATGATCTGTTCCTAATGTTAGAGAATTTATCTTGTATTCTCTTCAAAGTCTATTGATGTTTTCATGTCTTGATATTGCCATTTGCCAAGTATTCTCTGAGATTTCACTGAGATCTCCTTTCTGCCTACTTAAAGTGAATTCCAGTGGGGATCGATTGTCAAACGGTGAACTTGCTGTCGGGTGTTCTGTTCTTTGAAGTGCCAACTGTGTAATCGAGACCCTCGTCCTGCGCTGCGTCTTAGCCACTTCAGAATGGGAATTTTTAATATATTGCTAGACCTTTCGTCGCCCACTGACCTCTAAAGCAATACCTCACATTTGGAGTGAGAACCCCGTCGTTTGTCAAGTGATTCGTTGGCAGCTCTCGTGCTAATTTCGTTTTGTGCTGCAATAGTTACTTACGACATTAGGGTAGCTGTACGATCCACCAGTGATTGTGTGACAGAAGCAACGAAGAGTACTTTGATGCGAGCGCAACCCACATTAGTAAGCGAGTAGCAAATACAACGCTTTGGATCAGAACTACCTTCAAGAGTTTTTATTTCGAGCATGCATGAGAGCCTGACTCCTTGTGACTCTGGCTTCTTGTAATATTTGTTGCTTCTCTAGTGGCGGCGCAGCCGCTGCTACATGCACTTGACCCGTGTCCTGCACCCAAGCTCCTCGCATAGTATTTTGTACATGTGTAGATAGTTCTTAAATTGTCAATTGAAAATAAAGCTAATGCTCTTAGTAAGTGATGACCTAATTTTAGTGCAAATTTGCTCGAACATGTTATTGTAGGGAGGAGAGATTGAGGAGTGTGGTAGGTAGGATCCAAACGAAGTTAAGTTCGCCGCGGCTCGTTTGGTTAGCATGAGCCGTAAATTTAGGGATTTCTGTATTTGCTCATCTGAATAAGGTTTGTCTGTCTCTGTTTTTCTATGTGTAGAGTAGATAAAGGTGACGTCAGTGGCACGGTGGTGGGCATGAGGACTTCGTTATTTGCCATCAATTTTGTTCTAAGAATTTTTTTTTGGTTTCCTATGTTGAATTGTTACGCTGAAATACAGTTTACCTTTTATGTAAATTCAACGCTTCTTTTTAAATGTGTGATTTTTTATTGAGTGATTGAACCAAATAGCCCATGCTGCTCGTTGTGTAAAACTTGAGAAAAGATTTCCTGTTTCGCATTTATTCAACTTCTTTGAAATCTCGAATTGAAGCTCCACGCTGCCGGTACCTTGCCACTCCGCATCTTCTACACCCGCAATTGTGAAAGTCTTTAATAACTGGTAGTTCCATGTGTTGCTGAGAGCAGCCCGCACTGTTGCTGCGTGTCTACGCTCTTGTCACCAGGTTACAAAACTCACTCGACAATCAATTGGATTCCTTTCGAACACAACCACTATCGATCGCAGCCACCCTTTAATTCCTCTGAATTTTAAGACCAGACGTACACTGCCCGACCGTGTTTAATTTGCAATACTTTACATTTATTTTTATGTACATAGAAGTATTTCGAGCTTTCTTCGAATGAAAAGCAGCTTTTAAGAGATGCTGTAACTGCTACGTCTCACCACGCTGCACTTTCTTTTCATTATAGAACATTAAATTTTGAGCTCTTGTATAGTTTGATACTCGATTATTATATGTATATATGTTCGGAGTTCTGATATAGTAAAAGACATCGTAGAAGCAGCAGCAGCTCGTCTCACGTACCTTTTAAGTTTTCCATAATTTTTACCAGACACTGTTGAACTCTTTAGGAAAGGCAACATTACGAGCACAAATCGTTGTGGTAGTAGGACTTTAGGTGGTGTCTGCAACAGTGTTCTTGGTCGCATCTCGTGTCTCACTGCCTGGTCGTCGCGCCATGTTGCTCCATTCTGCTCTCTCCAGTCGTGAGTCTCATGCATAGCCTTCCCATTGCTTCACAATGAGGCTCGTTCATATTTGATTTTACTCGATTTTTCTCTCTATTTTCATTAGCACGTTCCAATTGATACGTTCATAATCAAACATGTTGGTGAAATTTTTTCTTTTGATCTGTTGTGTTACAATGATGGAGACATACTGGGTTCATTTTTCACGAGTATCTATCTTCTGAGAAAATATTTTTCATGCCCTTTTCTTCAGCATGCCCGAACATGCCTATTTTTTAACTGTATTTATTCGATTGGAGTAGAATAATTGAGCGCTGATGAGCATGAACTCGATGACGGGAGTAAGTGCGACGTAGCGTTGTAGTGACTAATGCCTCCTCTCTCTTGGTAGACCAGGGTGAGTCTGTACATAAGCGATCTGTGTGCTCCTCTGCAAGAATTAATAATTTCAGGCATTTTATATGTAACTTTTCAATTGATCTTGTGACTCCAACGAGGAAGTAACCTGTAAATTAACGGATGTGTTGCCAGCTTCTCTGTCTTCTACGTACCCATTCTGACCAAGTGAGAGTTGTAGAATAATTACAAACCTTTAGGTTTACTGCTTCGCACGACGTCGGTGAGCGCTTTCTGTTTTGTGTTCATCGTTTCCATCGACAGCAAATGACGTGTGTGCTTCTCGCTTCCTATTTGCAGGTAGTGGATTCTTTTCCGGGATTTTTTCTTCGTTGGTATGTTGACTGAGACGTGTTCGTTGTCTTCCTCATGAGTTTTCCCATGATAATCACGTGCGAGAGTTTTTCGTTTTCCTTTGTCTTTCCTCAACTTTGGTCTGCTACACAATTTCAGTGCTGCAATTTAAAAAAAAATGTAAATCAATATCTTGTACCCTGAATGTTTTAGTTGTATTTATTTTTTGTAAGATGCTGTGATCATCGTGTGTCCGCCTCGTCATTGGATTTAGAATAAACCTTTGTGTACGATAATTAATTGCTTTTATTGCCTTTGTGTTTCCATCTATTCAAGGTGTAAAGTAATAACCTAGGTCAGAAATAACTACTATGTATACCATATTTTATTACACCGTGGTTGTGTTGCAGTACGGCGGATTGCCACGTTTGTATATAACCTATACTTGACACAACTACTTTCTATCTGCCTCAAATCCAGGGAGCTCTTGGGTTATGCTAGCGGATGCATTGAAGTAACATGAACTAAAGGTGAATATGCATATTTTTCATCTTGACTATTTCAGCTATGTGATAAATAGGTGAAAAGTTTAACACTGGTTCAAGTAATATAAAAATATCATGAAACATATATCCGAGGAAAGTGTATTGTCCGATTTAGACGAAATTTACACACATGGAAAACGAGTGAAAGGATGAAAATATTTTTAGTGTTATAATTACTCGGGTACTGCCTGACTTGTGTTCAAGAACTGTTAAATATCCTTTGGGGAAAATTGTAATGAAACTACTGAGAGTAAAATTACGCTGTATTTAAAGCGAATAGTAACTTACGAAAATAATGGACAAATTGTTTAATCATTTTTACATCAGGATCTGTCGACAAAAATTCTTCTACGCATAGCATTTTTTGCATTCTAAAACGAAGATTAAGTTAGGTTAAATGTGGTTAGATATTTTTATGTATATAAATATAGTGGCGCAATCTTGCCGATTAAAATTGCTCTAAATTCCATACCCCAAAATAAACTAATGTGCGCCGAGTTACACGTTCAGATTCATAATAAACTGATTAAACATTCACTAGATAATTTGCATATAATACATTTTTGTGTTGGGGGTCCTAATGTGAATTTTTTTTTGTCCCATCTTCGTAGCATTGTTGCACAGGCGCAAAATCTAAAAAGTATATTTTATTACGTAAGTCTGAAATTTAAAATGGTCTTTTTTATGAACAATATGCATTGGTTATGACACTTTTAGAGCACAAAAACTCTTATTTGCAGTTTTTGCAAGTTCTTGTAAAACGGTTTTGTTAAATCCGCTTTTCATGTTTTGTCTGAGTCAAGTCCGGTTACTCCGGTAGTCTGAGCCAGTTAAAGAAAAATATTCCAGATGGTAGCGTTCACAAAGTATTAATTGTGAACGGTAATGGGAATAAGAACAGAGAGTGGATATTAGGAGAAAAAGTGATACGGAGGACGAAAAGATAAAAGTGCTCAAGAATGACAGTGGATGAAGAGAAAATGGCTAAAACATTGAATGAAAGAATAGGTAGAGCGCATCAATGGTTTGGGACATGAGCATGTGCTAACCTCAGCTGGTCAGCAGCCTCTCCTGCTGACCAGCTTGCAAACGGTCAGTAACCACTCGTGCTGATCAGCTAAAGAATCATCCACACTTTCATCGCTGACCAGCCTAAGGGCAGTCAGCTGCTCCAACCGTAGTGTGCTGACCGCTGACCAGCTGACAGCAAAAAAGGGATCCCAGTCAGATGTTGACGGTCAGCACCTCTTGCTAACCAGCTTGTCGCTTGCAGATGGTTAGCAGGAGGTGCTGACTGTCAGCTGGTCAGCGGATAGCAAATTACGGTTAGAGCTGCGGACCGCCCTTAAGCTGGTCAGCAATAGAGCTGCAGACCCTTCCCTAGTTTGTCAGCAGGAAAAGGGATCTCTTTTCTGCTGACCGCTGACAGTCAGCCAGTCAGCAAATTGGGGTTGGCAATTTTGGGTCTACTGATGGTCAGCACAGTCAGCAAAATAGGGAGACCCTGAACTTAGTGATTAGAAATATGATAAAAATACTAGTCAATATATATACATACATTATGAAGAGCATGATGAAGTTAAGTAGTAAGCCGTAAGTTCCAAGCATGATTTGGGTATGAGCTATATTAAAGGACTAGATAGTGCAATTTGACTGTTATTGATGCAGCATAGAAATTCTTGATAAAAGAATGAAATAAAAGATAGTTGAAGCATTTTGAAAATTATTTACCTTATCTATGCATGCTCTGTAGAATGTCTCATTTATACACCTTGGGTTTTAGTCTCATTGCATAATTTTTTTTTCACATTGGAACATTTGTTATTTAGAGATTTCAAACAAAAAAAATGATATTCTAACATTCAAACACTGTCATGCTAATATAAAGATATCACAGTGTTTTGTTTGCTCTACAAAAGTTATGGTTACAATTTCACAAGTTATCACTTCTCTTGTATGCAGGTTGTTATGTCTGATTATGATCAATTTAACCTACCTTTAACTGATCTGATGTAATGTTATTTGACTAGAAAAAATAACAAGACAGCTGGAAAAAGTGTAGAAGAATGGGAAAATGTGCTCTTTGGGTTTTCCAATTACTGCTTTATAAACTAATTTCGTTTTTGTTGATATTTGTCTTGACATACTGCATATCCATTCTATTCATCTATTGTATAGTATATAGTGTTCATTTTAGTATCAGTACCTTTATTAAAAACTACAAAATGAAGGCAGGAAAAAACACTAGTTTTAATTTTAAAAAATACTTTCTCTAGAGCTTTCAAGCTAGAGAAAGAAAAGTCTTAAATTAAAACTAGTATGTTTTTCCCTGCCTTTTTTTGTGATTTTTAATTAGACTGAAATTCCTCTGAAATAAATCTATATGTGATACCTTTATTAATTCCTACATGTTTTACTATTGGGTTTTCAATGCCTTTCAACTTCTCATGCAAGAGGAATGTGTGGTTTAAACTTCTTTTTCTCAGGGAAGAACTCCATGGTTGCATGAAAATCAGGGCCTGAGCGGGGAGTCGAACCCTAACATCCCAACTGTAAAGCTATTACGCTAACCAGTGTGCCATGGAGCCCAAAGTATCACAAGAAATGATTGTTTTGGGTTGTGGAAATTTATTTTCAAAATGGTCCCAAAGCATAGAAAATGCTGTAAGGAAAAATTTTAAGCATTCACATACCAATACAACAATGATTCAAAGGCTACAAAAATTAGGGTCATATTTTCATAGGTTCTGCTGATGGTTGTTTGCATATTACATTAGGTCAAATTATCAAAACAAATAGATTCAAATCTAACCTAATAAGATCGTAAGTTAGGGTCCCATGAGACTCTCTAATGTAACCTAACCTAACTAGAAGGAAGTGCAAAAGTGGGCGACTGGCTGTACAATATTAACTTATTACCGTTTCCTTCTTAATAAAGATGTTTTGAAATAAATTTTAAAAACTCAGAAAAAATCCGATCCATTGATACTTAACATAAAGGCTTTACAATGAATAAAACACCCTATGCAGTATGCCATCTTGAAGGAAATATTAACCATTTTTTTGTTTGTTCAATGGTAGAAATTTATATGAAACTGATTTACGATAAGTAAAAATAGTTTATTTTTACATTAGAAATTTCATCACAGAAATGTATTGCATGAAACTTAGCACAGATAAATGTATCTTGAAATGATGATTTTATACGAAGTTTATTTTATTGCAATTGCTCTCCTGTATTTATATGTGAAAGAACCTGTTACAATTTTGATTAACCTAGTGAAACTTTGTTCATTACTATTTTGAGATGTCATAAAATGCCAAAGTATTTCCAAAATTTTTGTATTGGTGGTGCTAATAAACATTAATTGTGAAGCTGTAAATTAGGATTAATATTTACTTTATTAGGGCTAACATCATAGAGCTTCTTATCCATAATAGAACCTTTTGTTTTATTTTTTGGATAGGAATTTGTTTTTAAGTGATAGAAACCTATTTTTGAAATGTTTTGAAGATAGGAAAGTTGTATTAAAAGATATTCACACATTCATCTTGCCATGTGTTTCACCTTCTCCTGCTACTTAATGCCATGTCAGATTACATGAGATTGGGTTGGGCTAGGTTAGATTTGTTAATTTACATAACTTAATATGAATATAGCTAAAATCAAAACTTGTGAAAATGTGGATCATATTTTTGTAGTTTGCATTATTATATTGTATTAGTATGGTGTTAATTTGATTATCTTTTAATATCACATTGTTATGCTTATTAATGACCTAATTGTTTTTGCACCAAGACTACATTTAGCTTTCTACAAAAAACCATCTACTGCCGTATGTTCATATGCAATAAAGTTGCATTTACCTTTCAATCAAAATCTAGCAGATCCTTATGAAACAGGACCCTATCACTTACTGCGATACTAATGGGTTAAAAGTAAAACCTTTATAAGTTAAATTTTCACAAGCCTGAAAATTTTTTTTATTCAATCTGACTAAAATGAAGACTGTACAATAAATAGGGCCTTTTCTGCGGTTGGCCCCTGTGAAGTAATTATTTAACCACTTATCACTTTGGCAATATTCGTCAGAATTTTCCAAGAATTAGCAGATATAAAGGCTATCTTAAGGTAGTACACTTCTTCTTTAAAATATAATTGTTTTGGTTTACTTGTATATGACCAACATTATCTTCAAATAGTATTTTTTCATTTTTTCTTATAATTGTCCTTTTTTTTAACCAGAAGGAACTCAATAAAGTTGATTAATAACTTACAAGTTGAAGCTTATCACCACTCCACACTGAATGATTGGTCAGCATATTGTTAATTACAATTTAAAGTTTTTACGTAATTTGCAAATTTAATTATAAAGGTGTAGTAATATTTGAAAAACTAAAATGCATGTAACATGCTATGTGTGTACGTGACTTTTGGTTTCATCATAAATTATGTTCTTTTATCTTTCTTTTCTTTTAGTAAGATTGCATGGGAGTGTAAATTTTAAAGCAATGCTATACATGGTGAGCAAACAAACATAGTGCCATCATCAAATGCTTCTTAATGGAATTTTCTCATTGTTAATTTAGCAGTAATAAAAATTTTAATGGCTGTGTATGGGAAATGTTCTTTTGGCAGTATTGTTGATGGTATCATACTTTTTGATAAATTACATAATAGTATTAATTTTTTAAATAAGTTAATACAATTAAGCAGTTTTATGTGTATCATACATTCTTTATTAAAATCTAGTTGCCAAAATTTTGCTTATTTATAATTTGTGTTTATTTTATGTTTGCATGACTTGAGCAATTTTCTTGAAGCTAAATGTCCTGGTCATAATTGCTGGTATGTTACACAGGGTAAAATGTTCTTTGTTAGGATTTTTGTTGAATCATAGGTAGTTGAGGTTTGATGGTCATATTTATCAAAGTGAATTATACAACATTAGATATGCAGGAATCTTATCTATCTAATTGGTCTAAAGTGGTGGCTGATCAAACTTTTAAATGGTCATAATATGCAGAATCTAGGTACTGTAGTTTATAATGAAGACAAAATTGATCAACCTTCATAATAGGTGTATGAAATTAGCATATGTTTGAAAGATAATTTGTTTAAAAAATGTGAAGTCAAATTGTAAACTGACCACACATTTCAATTTTGTAGACCATTTCCTACTATGCATGGAGTACTATTCTGCAATAGCTGACTAGCTTCTTTGTATTTAAACAGATGACTTCATTAAATATTTTCTCTCTGGTGCACAGTTAAATATGAAAGATATTAAAAATAATTCATTACTTTAGGAGTAGCTTCTGTCATTTTTATTTTCAAAGTCTTGTGATGGTGAAAAGCTAATTTTACTGGTACTTCATAGCAGCTGAGTTTTGTCAGCTAGAGAGCCAGTATCTTTGTTGTTTATTGACAGCAATTTTTTCTCTTATTTTTCAATTTTATTGATGACAATGACATTTTAATGTACAATATGCTGAAGCATAAACATAGAAACCTACTTGAGGCACCTTCAAATGCAAATTAACTGTACCTTGAACTCAGCATGTAATGTAAAAGTCAATCATTTTTTTCATATTTAAAAAAGAATGTAAATAAACAGAGATCACTACCAACAGCTAAGTGTAGGCCTTAACATTTCCAAAAACAATGGTCTTCCTCCGTTTTATTTTTTAAGCACAGAAATGTAAGCCCCTTTGCCTAGAAAAGGTGATCTTTGTGCTATTAATTCCTAATGTTACACTTTACTTGAGTAAACCAGCATGTTAAACAATTGTCAGAGCCAAGAATATTTATTTTATTTTTTCTGATCTATGAACTTTGTAGAGCTTTAAAATTTTCTTCAATTCAATTTCATTTCAGAGAGTTTTTGCAGAAATGAGTGTAATTCTCAGACATAATATTCAATTACCTGCAATGGTTTGCAAATATTTAGTTAATATTCCAATTAAAGCTACTACAGCTTTCTCTTGTGTGAGAAGTCTACACAACTCAACAACTGTTTGCAGAGATGTTTCATCAACTCTACTGAGATCATCCACTTCACTGTTGTCTTCTCCACCTAGCACTCTCTTGCAGGTAAAATGTTTAAAAGGTTTATATATTTTTCTTATCATGTATAGTATGTTGAATAATTTCACTAACTGCATACCATAAATGCAAAACATTTTTTGGTGAATCAACAGTTACCTGTGTTTATTTGAGTGCAGTACTATAAGTTGCTGCTATTCTATTTTTACAAGTAATTGCAACTGCTGTTACTTTTTTTTACAGTTAGGTACATTCTAGTTAAAAATAACTTTTCATTGTATTTTCTGTGTGATTTGTTATTCTACATAAAAACAATCAAGAACCATTTCTTCTCTGATGTATGTAGTGTAGGATTATCAGCATTCCATTTTTCAAACAATTGGAAAAAATATAAAATAGTAAAGTTCAGTAGTTTTTATAGGTCTCAATTTTAAGTTTATTAGTATCTAAATTTTACAAATGCTGGTGTTTTGAACTGAACACTGGTGTTGAAAAAAAAAGTTGTAACTGATTTAAACAGTATTTTTTGGTGTGTTCAAAATGTGTGTATTCACTCACTTTTTCTAGTAACTCATTGTCTCTTTGAACCATCCTGTCAGTTCAGAAGTGTCCATTTACTCATAATACATCCGATGACAGATTTTTATGTCTCAATATGGAAGTGATCCTATTATTGTAATGAAAGTCAAAATTATCGTATTATTGTTTCCATTGCAAATGCCTGACATCTTGAGTAGCTGAGAGATGAAAAATTCAATGCATTGGAGATGCTGAGCTTGGAATGTTTGCCTAATTTCTCATTGAATTATTGAAAAAGTAATGGATGTTTCGTAGTGGACTAGTATAATAGGAAGCTAAAACTATTTATTCCATTCATTTTTTCATGAAGGCGGGAGAGACTTGCACATTTTACTTTGTTTCGCCTGAAAATTGGTATCATAGATAGATTTTACCAAATGATATTAATAACAGTTTTATGGCTGCCTAATGTTAAAATTTAGAATTACTGCTGTAAGATTACTGCTCCATGGTGTAGTGGTTAGCGTGATGACCTTACAGCCGAAAGGCCCAGGGTTCAAGCCTCGGCTCAGGTGAGGCTTTTCACGTGACTGCGGAGTACTTCCCTTGAAAAAGGAAGTTTAAACCACACATTCCTCACATCCCCAGTTCACCAGTAGTTGTAAGGCATTTAAAACCCAACGGTAAAACGTGTTGGAATAAATAAAGGTTCTTTGGAATCATGCATGAGCGATCTTTATGCAATAATACTTCAATAGTGAAATGCAATTGATAATGATGTTTACAAGTGAATGCATGTTCAGGTTTATGAATACCATTAAATTTTATTTATAATACAAGAAAAATATACATGATTTAAATCATTCAGATTGCTTGTTTAGTGTTGAAATCGAAAGCAACTTATTTATGATGATAAAATGAATACCTTGTTTTATTTCTTCTGATGTTTTATTAGACTGAAATAATCTTTTGGTTGTGTCTATTCTTGTGGGTGTGTTGAATAGGCACCCTTAACCATGGAGGTATACACAGTTACTGAGTTAAACAATGTAGGTAGGTAGGTACTAATTACCATTAACAAGTTATTCCGTTCCTATACCATTCTTTCGTTTTAATATCGCTGATTGTTTGCATGTATTTGTGTATGTGTTCGCCTATTTTGATTGGGCATCGAGTAATTTTTACGTCGTAGGGGTGTGAAATACTGATAGATAGTTTGTTATTCCTGTATAGAAGGAGGGTGTTGTTGATGTAGTTTAACTTTGTGCTTGGATTTTATGTCTAAGCTTATGTTGATTCCAAATATTTTGTTTGTATAATTTTTTAATTTGCTTTAAATATTTTTGAACAGTTGAACACAACGCGTAAAATCCGTGTGCCGAATCCCTGGTGATCTGACGCAGGTCCAGTACAACATTCTCTCACGCAGTTCAGTCATTCTGAAAAACACTCGTTTTCCCTGCAGCAAATCTAATGTGTTCAAATTCGTTAGCCGTTTTAACAAGTAGCGTACATGTGCAAACTTCCTCTTCGTTCGATCTTTTTATTTGAAATTAACTAGTAAGCAATGAGTGGTATTATGTGTGTGTGTAGTTTGATAACGTTTTCTGTGGTCTTCATGAACGTAATAAATAAGTACGAATTTGTACCAGTTGGACGGATGTTATATTGTAATAACGTAGACAATTACAACTTCATTGACCTTGCATATTTCACAGTGGCATAAGCGCTAAGACTCGCCGATCTTAGTGAAGTACAGCAGACGTTGTTGTTCATTTGTCTTTATCCCTTAGGTGCACATATGCAATAAGGTTAAATTTGTCTCTCGTTAGCTACGGGGACTATCGACATCAGGGGAGGCTCTGTTATGTTACCTCAGATATAAAAGCCTTTTGGGACCTCTGTTTGTGTCTATTATACTTGTTTCAATTTTGTGCAATTGAGATTCCGTGGATGAAAATCTCTACTTCAGAGACTCTTTGACCTACTCACATATTTCGGTGCAAGTTTTTAGGAATATTTTGTTTTGAGTGCTGATACTAATGGCATTGAATACATGTTGAAAATCTTATCGTACCTTGAGCCCTAGAGATGTATCTTGGACCTGGGTGGGTTTTAGCCCTCGTATTTTAGCAATCTTTCACAGATCTGCCACTAGACAGATAAAGGTGGCAGCGCTACCTCTGAATTGTAAGTAATACGCTCGCGAGCAAAAGTATGGCGTCACCTTCTTGTGATTTGCTACGAGCGATCTTAAGAACAAAATAACTAGTAAAGATTAATGAAAATGATACCATTTTGGAGGCTATACTAAAAGCTTTGAATTGACACCATATTCATTTAAATTACGCCCGTATTTCAGAAGCTGTCCAGGTATGAGTGAAAAAGTAAGAAAAAAGTGAAGGAATGAGAAAATGGGGATCAGTGAAAAACGAAAATTTAGAGGATAATCTTTATTTGGTCATGAATATTTTGTATCAATATTTGGTGTTGCATCCTTCAAGCCTTAATTACAGCTGGAAGACGATTCCTCATGGACCTTATCAGCTTCTTGATGGAATCTTGTTGGATATCTTCTCACTCCTCTATCAATGCCGATTTAGCTCATCAGTACTTGAAGTGAATTTCTGGATCGAACCCTTCTTCTCAGCTTATCCCACAAGTGCTCGTTGGAATTCAAGTCGGGCTAGTACCCATGAGCGCTGACCCAATCCAACCAGGTCCTGGCCGACCAGGAGCTGAGCGCTGGCCCGTCCAATGTGGCGGTAGCTCAGCTGTGGCAACGGGCGCTCGTATGCCTCAGTAGGAAGTTATCACCGACATATTCCGCATAAGAAACATGTTTCCGCATTATATCAACTATGTATCAGTATGAAATTAGATCGCCTCTTTGTCTCCCACCAGGTACAAAAAAGGTTCCGTTTTTCGGTCAAATGAAATACCGCCCCGCATCATACAGGTGCCGCCCCCATAGCCTACTGTTACAGCGAAACAGTACTGAGCAAATCCGGCCCCTTGTCGACCCGGCCACTTTGGTCGCTACCGTGCAAAGCACATTCTTCACTCGTCTGAGAACACAACTCGCCCCCCATTGCTCGACTTACCAATTAACATAGGCGCGAGCAAAGTGAAGGCGTGCTGGTCGGTGACCTGCCGTCAGTTTTGGGCCTTTTTGGATCAAGTTCGCGTGATTGAGATTTCGCCGAACTGACCACTCACTGACAGCCACCCTACGAGCTTGTCTGAGCTTCTGGTGGACATCGACATCAGTCAAACGATTTTAAATATAAGTTGACGCGGGAAGCCTGTTATCTCTCTCCGAAGTGCACTGGCGCCGTCCAGATTTTGTTCTCGGGATGAAACCTCCAGTCTCCCGATAGCGTTTCTAAACTTTCGCGATACAGGACTGGATTCTGTGGAGCTCGACGTGCGACAACCCGCTGGTTAAGACCTTGTTGCAGTAGGGCAAGAATTTGAGTTTCTTCTATTGGTGTGGTATACATTTTCGTCAAAGGTCAAGAGTCAAATTTAGCAATGTGTACCGGTTAACGTGTAACAGCCGACGGATCGGAAAATTCCAATGCCATGCGCGTTTATAGGGAATTAATATCGCGCAATTCGCCAAGAACTGATAAATTGTAGTATTTTTTCTTGCTCCTTTCCTCCTAAAATACTGGTTTAATTCAAGTAAATATGGTATTAATTCAAAGCTTACAGTATGGCCTCTAAAATGGTACCATTTTCATCAATCTGCACTGGTCATTTCGTTCCTAAGAACACTCGTAGCAAATTAGGAACAGGTGATTCCATACTTTTGCTCGGGAGCGTAGTTTTCTGCAGAACCTGCAGAGAAAAAAATAAGGGCTAAAGGCCACGCTAGGTCCGAGGTATATGGGTCCAAGATACAATCACATTTCTTCACTGTTGAAGATAATAATAATATCTAATCTTAAACATCATCGTAAAAATCAATTAATGTAACTTGATTTTCTACAGGTGTGATCATAAAGCTTTGTCAATGCTAGTTTCCATTTACAATAAAAAACTGATTTGTGAGGAGTGTTGAACCAGAGAAAAACTTTCTTACTTTGGTGCAAGAGCCATGATTGGGTTAAAACTTGGCTTCTTCGCTGTATTACGCGGGAACAAATGTGTAAATACTCAGCCCAAAGACTAAAGTGTTCATTTGCAACCGTCGTTCTAATGCTAAATATTGTTGAAGGATATTAAAAATCTTGAGTGTTTGAGCATTCTGAATTGTAATAACTAAATGGTACGATTTGAATTTGGAGCCAGGTAAGGAACCTCAATTTCACAGCTTCTGCTCAGACTCCTCATCTCTAAGCAGAACACGTGAACTGCTTTCAAATTGTATTTACCGTTGGTTTCTGAAGTCTGAGACAAAACGAGTCAGCGATTAATAATGTGAACGATAACCCTGCTTACACATCGAGTAATCGAGAGTATGTAGAGACCCAGTCCGCATACTCACCTAGTCTCTCACGAAGACTTGTTTTGCAGGGTAGAGCGGGAGTGCAGCTGGACCAGCAGCGCGGCATGAAGGTCAAAGACAGTCTACACAGACGGTGCAAGGATTGTTACTTTGTGTACAAGAGCGGAGTGTTGCATGTGAAGTGCCGCACGCACCCCAGACACAACGCCCGCAACAAGTTTGTCAAGCCCGAAGAGAGATACATACTTACAGCGGTCAGCTGTACGCCAAAGAAATTTTGGTAAATTTTTCCCAGTACTGTCAATTTTATCAATTGTCCTAAAAACTATGTTGTATAATATTGTTCTTTAGTATATGCCGAGTCGTGCTGTTAATAATTCCAGCAAATTATTCAAAGAAAAGAATTACTCTCTATAAATAATTTTTGATTGTGAAGACACGGGTGTCGTCTTACTTTGGGTTACACTCTTCATTCAACAATGACATCAATATAGTGTGATATCTACTTTGAAACTGACTAGTTAAGAATGAATATGAATGGGTAATTCCAACAAACACGTTGGAATTATCTCGTTCGACACGTTCGGCTACAAATAATGGGCTTACGCTATCTTTATTCAGTTCAACCCGTCTTAGTTGTACAATAAATGGAAACCAATTTTTGAACTAATGCCTTCCCTGATTTCTTCGTCGTTGAGTTAGCTATTTTGATAGCCTGCGCCAATTGAGCTAGTCTGCTAGTTAATTCGAGAATTGTAGTCAAGTGAACTTGAGGTATCTCTCGCACATTAAATATTCGGTAGTTTTCTTCTCTAATACTGCATAATATTCTTGAAAGACTGAAGCAAACGTCACAAATTTGAACGTTAATTTCTTGCATATAAAATATGAACACGCAATGTTATATTTAATGCATGAACGTCCTCTGGCTCTAGACACTATGAGTCTTATTTGCTGTTACGAGCAATCATTACAATTAATATTCGTTCTAGACGTTCTTGGAGCTTAACAAGGTAATATTTTTTATCAGATTTCTCTTAAACATTCAACTAAAAAAACATCAAGTATTCTTTCAATTAGTTCATTCTTTCAATTTTTTGCTACACTTGGACTTCATTTAATGTTAATTTTCTTAGTGAGTGATTGAACATTCTCAATTTCTCTCCAATACTAAGACAAAATTTCGATTCTTGAACCTGAGTCGTGGAATTTGGACAAATTTTAAGGCTCAAAAGTAAAAAATACAAGTAATGCCAGAAGAAAAGGCAATGTTATATTACGCGTTAACCTGTGTAGGCCTATTACTTCCGTTTTTGGCAGTATACATTCTAAAGCATCACGTTACGAAGCTAATATCACAGATGGTGTACGATTCTTCTGGTTACACGAGTCTATGAAATGAAGTAACATGCGCACACAATTTTCAAACCATTCTGAAGAAGGGAAGCTAATCTGTAGACATGAAGATCAGTGGTCTCTCTCCTGCGGTGTCCTGTAGGGAAGTCCGAGGTGCTGGAAGATACTCTCTTCGGTAGGCGTGCTTAGCAAGCAGCCCTCCGTCAGCTTCTCGCTTCCCTACGACATAGCATTGCATTAGTTTAATGGAATAATGTCTAGCCTAAGTAAATTGTATTTAGCCTGAGCCATCACATTTATGCAGTCATCATCGCATTCTAAATTACGGCCTCATACTAAACATCTAGCATTTGTAATCTTATGCTATAATATAAAAAACGGTTGTCCTAGACTGTAGAAGCTCAGTTTCACGAGTTCTTCTGACTTTCAGAGTGCAACAACTAAATAAATTACTCTTGCAATACCGTATTCGAGGCTAATAAAGCTACAGCAAACAGGTAAAATAATCCCAGCGTAGCCTATCAGACTGCGGCCGACAAAAGATACGGTCTTAATTAAATGATTAGCGTCATGCTAAAAACTATCTTTGAGATGGAAGATGAGTTCGTCCGAATGATACTGCTTCAGTGGATTCACACATTTAAAAGTGGAAATAGGCTTCCTGAAGAAGCTATTAGTCACTTAGAAGTTTAAAAAAATCTTAGAAGTTCAAAACTTCTTATAGCATCTGAAAGTTACAAGTGGATAATCTTAAAAAACTATGTCCAAATGCTGGTTATCAAACACCGAGAATCGATTTGGTATCGACATCGAACAGCACTATTTGTTCCATTTTGGCCATTCAGGTAATAATAATGGTAGCGATATCCGTCATTACACACTACTAGTATACAGGCGCGCAGGTAATTTTTTTATTAATAATTCTTTACAAACAATCTACCTTTCTGAAATCAATCCTTAAATTAAAGGTAAATACTCAAAGTTAATTTTACATTCCTTCACAAATCTCCAGATTATAAAATGTGCCTCGCATCACATAAGTTTTAATACGAAACTAGCAGGACCCGTGAAAATTTCGCGGAAATTTAGATAACCAAACTTTAGATGAGCCAGCCTATGAGAAATGGTCCTCTCAAGTGTTGGACAGAGGTTAAAGGTTCAGGGCAGAGATAGTCCGGTCTTAGAAGCAATTTTCTTCTTGATGATGCGTGTAGTCTGAACTCTATTAGGGAAACTGAAAATGTACCGCGAAGACTGGTTTTTATAGCCAAACATGCAACCCGTATACAGGATACTTCGCTCGAGATCTGAAATTTCACTGGCAAAGTGGCGAAGCGTGACGGTACGTACGTACAAGCGTATTAATGTGTAGATGATTTGCACTCTAGACGAGGGACAACGCTTTTACTTGAATCAGAATTTGTGCCCTTCTTGAAGTTGCACTATTTGAAAATGACCAAACATAAGTATAGATTTGTGAGCCAAAACTAATGATTCCCAAGCGTTACGAAAACAAAGCGATTATCATTAGCCTATCGCTCATAAATTCTCTTTCACCGAAACACTGCACGTACACATACAGTACTAGTGACTCGAGCCTTAACACTCGTTTTTTCGTCTAGGGGGGATGGGGGGGAGGAGGTGAAGGGATGCCAAACGTCTGCGCACGTGCAACCGTTGGCCACGCCCATTGGCCCCCGCCCTCCTTCCGAGCGGGAACAGGTACGGCGGAGATAAGAAAACTGTATATAAGGGGGTGGAAG
>VOMN01066023.1:0-28336 GCA_014899125.1 Orchestia grillus | reverse complement strand
CCTCAGCTGCCTCAGCAACCCCAGCAACCATGACAGCCTCAGTAACCTCAACTACCGCAGCAACCCCAGCAGCCCCAGGAGCCTCAGCAACGAGCTCCGAGGTCACCCCCGCTAGCTGGGGTCCTCTCCTCCGGGATCTCTCTAATGCCTCGGAATCTTACAGCGTCTAATGAAGTATTGGATTCCATGCGTAGGAAGATTAGAAGGTATGAAGGTCCCTGTTTTAAATTATTTATGGTTTGTCATACGTTGTAAGATTCTTTCAGGTTTGCGCTCATATGTTCCGTGATGTAAGTGATCTAAATCCATATTTTTATTCGTTTTCCAAGGTCGATGATTTTGATCCTCATTTGAAAATCGTCGGGTATAAGTTTGTTCGTTTATTTATTCAGGAGTTTGTCTGTTTGTATGTAGATTTTGCGTCACGCTCAGTGCGCGTCTGACCACCAGGGAGTGAGGTTACGTCCGTCTCCGTGTAAAAATTATGCTAATTTTATGTATGAATGTATCACGTCTCGTCATATACGACGGGACGCGCGACGAGTTACTGATACTGGAAATTCACGTGGTTTTGTTATCGCGAATGAAACTCCGCGCTTCGCACTCTCATCTCCTGTCCATTCCTTGAGAGAGGTATAGTTCAGATGTACGTGTAGAATGTTGCAAAATGGGTAGTAACTTAACTACCACTCTGTACTTCGGATTCATTTCTCCCCTTTCTTGAGAGATCCGAGGCACAACGCGAGAGAAACTCATCATCAGAAGTTTCTGTCACTGCAGAGGTTCCTGTCACTGCCGAGGTTCCTGTCACTGCCGAGGTTCCTGTCACTGCAGAGGTTCCTGTCACTGCCGAGGTTATTGTCACTGCAGAGATTCCTGTAACTTGATCTCTGCATCTTTCCATCTCGATTCCAGATCAGGACTAACAAGAAAATCTGTAAGCTGCACCTGAAAGACTGAGATCTGACATCTGAAAGACTGAGATCTGACACCTGAAAGACTGAGATCTGACACCTGAAAGACTGAGATCTGACACCTGAAAGACTGAGATCTGACACCTGAAAGACTGAGATCTGACACCTGGTAATGGATCTCAAGCTGGGTCGGAAATTGAAGCTCTAACATTTTATGCCGCGGCGATCTACATTTTTATAATACATTCCTTCAATTAACTCTTAAGCTGTTGAGTAATGTTGATTCGGCTTGGAGCTCTTACATTATTAAAAGCTTAATGGACTTTATCATTAAGCTAATTGCGCAAGCTTTGGCTTAGGCCGTGTTGAGTGTCCCAGTTCTCAATTTAACAAGTTTATCATACGCTGAAATAAAATTTGCATGTGAAAAATTGAATTACACCGGTTACTTACTCCCTTGAATATCCATGGTATTGGACATTCCAGCAAACTTTGTTGAAGAAGTCGTGTGAAACATTCACGTAGAATGTTAGCATGCGGGATTCATGAAAATCATTCTCACATAACTTCCATACGAATTATTCACATGAAATTCAGACCAAAACGTGTCCAGTAAGCTCTTGCGTCAGTCATTCCCATTTACATTACCATTAATCATGCACCGAAAATCCATCAAATATTCACATGATTATTTCCACAAAATATCTACGCAGGAAAATGTGGAACAACTTCGTCAACAAGATTACACTTTCAAAAATGTCCTCGAATGTTCCCACATGATAAACACGCAAAAAACTTGTATTGAAATTCACGTAAGCATTCCCATCAAATATCAGCCCGAATACTACCATCAAAGCTCCACGCAAATATTACCGCACAACATGCGTACAAATAAATACTCACTCCAAACATTCCGATCGAAAACCCGCGCAAAATATTTCCATCAAACATCCCGGTAAATATTCTCATCAAACGCTCGTGCAAAATATTCCCATCAAACATCCCGGTAAATATTCCCATCAAACGCCCGCGCAAAATATTCCCATCAAGTATTCCGATCGAAAACCCACGCAAAATATTCCCATCAGACATCCCGGTCAATATTCCCATCAAACACCCACGCAAAATATTCGCATTAGACATCCCAGTAAATATTTTCACCAAACGCCGGCGCAAAATATTCCTATCAAATATCCACGTAAATAAAACATCCTCAGGCAACATTAGAGGTGCAATGTTCCCGTTAAAATCCCCTCGCTGAAGAACTGGAAAGAACAGTCACTTTGCTTCCAAAAAAAGCTCGACAGAAAATCTCCCCCTCTGAGTTAATTGGAGTTTCTCGTCCCATTACACTAATATACATCTACACATTTGTAAAGGGGACTCTACACACCATGCCCTCAAGCTGGAGAATTATTCAAACGCTTAAACGCTCCCAATGATGTAGAAATCTGCTGTGTTCCTATTTTTAAAAATACAAAAAATACAAAGGAGTAAATGCTTCCATTCAAGCGTTTAATTTCATAGCTTGTGAAAGGATTTTAATGAAGTTCATTTGAAGAATTCGATCGTGCAATGAAGCTTGCTGTGTTTGTGAGTGGGAAGTCAACTTTACAAGCTGTGCTCCCGCCTGGTCTACGTGCTGCCTGTGTTGAAGTAAGGGCCGTTTCAGTCGATACCAACAATGTGAAAAGTGCAAGGAAGAAAACCATATCTTACGTTAATCCCTTTTTAATTTACTATAAATATATTTTATGAAAATATTCACGCAGAAGTTATATTGACTATTCAACAAGGAAGTTTCATCGAAAAAAAGGTTTGCTGGGCATCTGGGAAGAAAATCTCCACGAAAGATAGCCACACTGGGTATCTGAAGAAAATCTTCACGAAAGAAAGTCACACTGGGCATCTACGAGTAAAATCTCCACGAAAGAAAGTCACCCTGGGTATCTACGAGAAAAATCTCCAAGATAGAAAGCCACACGGGGTATCTACGAAGAAAATTTCTGCCTAAAACATTCACCGGGCATTTACGATGAAAATCACCACTCAAAAAAGTGCATGGGAGCCTAAAAATTGATTCCAAGTTGAACCTGAAACAGAAGCTGTGACATTTAATGCCGAGGCGATCTACTCTTCTTCAAAATATTCCCTACATTAACTCTTGAGCTTCTGAATGACATCGACTCTACATGGAGCACTTACGTTATTAAACGCTTAATGAACCTTCACATTAAGTTAATCATCACAGGGCAATTCCGAAAGAACCCACCTGCACCGAGAGACTTTTCACCAAGTCCACAACCGCAGGCAGCAGAGGACGCTGCTCCTGCAGGTCTCCGGTGCCCATTGGCATTCTGTGCACGACTTTTGGAGACTGGCGCACGGACGCCCCCTGTCGGGCGGCTTGTAAACTTTTTATCTGTATGACCGGCGGGAACATTGGACGGGTGATGACTTGAGTACTCATCATCCGAGTGATGGTGAGCTCAGAGCTCTATCATCCAAAGCTTAATATTGAGGTTGAGATATTACCGTTCTATCATCCAAACCTCAATATTGAGGTAGAGATATTACTGTTCTAACATCCAAAGCTTGATATTGAGGTATAGGTATAGGACGTTTGGAGTGTTTTGATTTTTCGAAAAAGAAGGCAGTGCTATCGAACATATTTTCAACAATCGAGTCCCACTAATATACATAGAATTTCATTTATACTATGAAGACATTATGACTGAACACATCATTCATTTTATCCCCTCAGCGTCGGTAGCTCGCTGCACATGGTGCGGTAAGCTCCAGGTTTTGTTCCCTTTACCGCTGCAACGGACTCGTTTCAATCAACTATCCAGCCTTCCGATGTGGAACACCAGGCAGCTGTTTTTGTCTGCTCAGCACCAGTGAAGAAGCACTGATGCACCTTCCGTGGGAGGCGTACGTGCGTAATGTTAGAAAATGTCAGTCAGTTAGAACATCGCATGGGCAGTGAACAGTCAGCTAGAACATCGCTTGGGCAGTGAACAGTCAGCTAGAACATCGCTCGGGCAGTGAACAGTCAGCTAAAACATCGCTCGGGCAGTGAAGGGTTCATTCCACCACCCTGTTGTTTGCGATCCATATGCCGTATCGTTGATACGCACACGCTAGGTACGCATGTATGTTTTGAATGGAGGAGCAGTAATTCAGCTGAACATACATGTCACCTTCGAACATTTTTCAGCGAGTGTATTGCTTTAGCGCTGGGAAAGTGTCATGTGCGGGAAATGTGTCAAGCTGAACAAACGTGTCACCTCTGAACATTTTTCGGCGAATATATGCTTTAGCGCTGGAAATTTGAGCGTCTCTGGTGCGCTTCGATAACATTTTCAGCTTGGAAAATAATTCGACGAAAAAGCGTTCGCTCGTTGAGAATTTTGAGCCTAAGAAAAAATAACTTGATCTTACACACACAGTTATAAATTGTTATACTTAAAGTAATAGTAAAGCGGTAGCACAGAAATAATGATGAAGGAAATCCAGCTTCTCAACACGCGCTATTTCTTCGCTGTATTCTGGAAACAACAACGAATTAGCAACTCTCCCGTGAAGCGCCTGGATTCCAGGGTTTGTGTCAGAGAATTGGAATTTTAGGATTTGTGTGAGTAAATTTAGATTCAAGGATTTTGTATGAGAAAACTGGGATTCCAAATCTGTTAAAATGAATTTGTATTCCATTATTTGTGTTATTGAATGTGGATTCTACGATTCATATGAATGCATTGGGATTCCAGGATTCATATGAATGCATTGGTATTCCAGGATTCATATGAATGCATTGGGATTCCAGGATTCATATGAATGCATTGAGATTCCAGGATTCATATGAATGCATTGGGATTCCAGGAATCATATGAATGCATTGGGATTTCAGGACTCCAAGTAAGTAGAAGATGTTTGTGCAGCACTGTTAGAATTATTTGTTTGTTCTAATTAGACTAGTAAATTTCTATCATGACGACATCACTATAAAATTATTAGCTTTCATTCAATTAAGATACTAAAAAAAACAATGGCCCACAATATGATTCCAGTCTGCTGTGGTTGTTTTGATAGGAAAAGTTATGGACTTGAGACTGGAAGAGCATATTGAAGAAGTTGCTCGACAAATCATTTTCAAATGTTTAACTAGCACTTGCTTTTTATTATTGCTATTATCATTTTAAGTTAATTGTTATTTACCTGTCCGTGTGATGGACCAAAACAAGATCTTCTACGTATTTCCCGCAACACCCTCCGAATGGAGTCACTTTCGAAAACACCCTAACACGTTCCCAGTACCAGGGAGTGTTGCCATTTTTTAAATGAGCCCTGACAGACTTTATCGTCCGGACCTATTCCCGTCGTCCATTTGGGAGAGAAAAGTCGTTCTCCAAAACATCGTCCTCCATTAATCTCGCTTTCTCAACAATTAACAAAAACATCCGATGATGACGACGTTTACACGAAGGCTTACTGTCTCAACAATTAACAAAAACATCCGATGATGACGACGTTTACACGAACAATCCGCACGTCAGTCGAACTCACACGCACAGCGTGCCGTCACCGCCAGCACTTTCCACTTCCTTTTCTCGGCCCCATCGAGAACGGCTGAGCGTTTCTAGCCTCCGTGAACCAGCAACCCCGTTAATCTCCGAGTCCAAATTGCAGAAAGTAGGCATAAGGGATCCGACCCCGAGTGTGCCCGCGCCCAAATTTGGAATTCGGTGAATTTAATCGTCCCGTGTAGTCTGCTGAATAAGAGACCGTAACACACCCTTCATTTTCCTGGAGGTCAATAGAAGCCTTCACAAAACAGCTCTCGGGAGGCCGTGCAGATCGAGAGAGTCTTGATTAAAGCCGTGCAGGAGGGAGCGGTGGCGCCGCTTCCAGTAGGTGCCAACTCGCTGGTAACGGCATTGGTGACCTTCAACTGTGAGGCATCAACTGGATCCTCTCAACTGTGGAGGTTCAACTGTGGAGGCATCAACTGGATCCTCTCAACTGTGGAGCCAACACGCCCTGCGCACCTGGCCAACACGCCCTGTGCATTAAATAATTGCACACCTGGCTAACACGCCCTGTGCATTAAATAATTGCACACCTGGCCAACACGCCCCGTGCATTAAATACTTGTACACCTGGCCAACACGCCCTGTGCATTAAATAATTGCACACCTGGCCAACACACCCTGTGCATTAAATAATTGCACACCTGGCCAACACGCCCCGTGCATTTAAATGTCAGTGGCATAACTCTATGTAAATTTCCTGGCCCCAGCCCCGCCATGCGAACCTAAGGAACACTGCCCAATATATTGCGGTCCTACCAATCAAATCTCAAAATTTAGGCGTAGATATTTCTGTTCTACCATCCAAAGCTCGAAATCGACGAAGATATTGCAGTAGCCCAATCTAAATCTCAGAATTGGGGCTTAGATTAAACTGTTGTATTATAAAATCTTGAATTTGATATGCAAATATTACTGTTCTATAACCCAATTCTTGAATTTATAGTGAAGATGTAACTGTTCTAAAATTCAAATCTTGAACTTAATGTGTAGATACTACTGTTCTACAATTTTATTCTAAACATTGAAGGGTAGATATTAATGATCTACCATCCAAATCTCTAAATCTATGTAATAATATTTTTCTACGCACTTCTTAAATATGATCAGCACAGTCTTTAAACGTGTAGGTATCATTCGTAAGCTGTACATTTTCGGTGAGAAAAGAGTTTTTTGCCGAGATTGACGCTTTTTCCGTCCTAAAGTGTGTTTTTACAAACACCTATCATTTCCGTAGAAGAGGCGACGCCTTCCACAAGTTTTACCAAGAAGTGCTAGAGATTCTAGCGCATAGAATACGCACGATGAAAGGTTCTGAGCCGATTTAGAGCTCCAAGAAAGCACAACGCCTTGTGCTTGTTGTAGCGCAGAGAGGGAAGGCGCCACTTCTCCATGTCAACAGGACGGACAGAAAGGGACGCAAAAATGGCAACGCGAGATTCAAGACAACGGGACTCTCTTTGAATCTTTGTCGACGGGGGATTTCCGCGAATCACTTTCTATTTATTTCTCGAGGTTTTGAATATCAAATCTCACCTGGTAGGGGACCAGTTCGCTCCTTTGACGTTCGAGAAGGAGTCTTGAGAACCTGAACGAAAAGAACTCAATGCAGGAACGCACTCACGCAACTCGGCGAGCGTGGCGCATGAGGGGGCCCTCATGCGGAACTCATTCTGAGCGTCGATGGTGAGACTTTGGAACTGATGTTCCGGTTTTAAAGACCTCTTGTGACTCAGTCAAATGGTACCTCTGCACGTACTTGCATGACGTCTCTACGTTTGCGAATAATATTAAGAAGTCGCATGTCCATTCAAGGTACAGGGTGTTCACAAAAGAAGGGATCTCCGTAAATCCTAAATAAATATTTTATTTTTAAAGTGATAAATAAAAACTATATGCCAGTGGAAAGAGAAAAATTGGGATATTACTTCTGTATAACTGTATCTAAGATACGTATTTAGCATGATGGGAATCATCTTAATGTTATTCTTTGTTATTAATGTTATTTTTAAATGTCATTCTTAAAATTTAATTAAAACCTATCAAATCTAAATTTTCTCTTTCGAATGGTATATTCCTTAACTAATACCGAGATTGTCAGGGAAGGCAGTCCATATCAGTGATACTGAAAATGGCATTATTTCATGTCAGAATAACCATAAATAAGAGGGCATCTTAAGAATTTAACATCGTTTGTCCCTCCTGTTTTGGCGGGTGGCGTCTACTAGTAATTAATAAGAATTCTTTTAAATATCTAGAATTCAAAGTCATTGGTATATGTAAATGCTTTTGAGAATCTAAAAAGCAAGGATATTAATAAAAATTTTCTTGAGTATCTAGAATTCAAAGTCATTGATATAGGTGCTTTTGAGAATCTAAGAAACAAAGATATCTAACATAATAAGATTCGTTGAGTATCTATTTATATATATATATGGTTGGTGTCCGCTTCTGAAGGAATAACGTAGAGCAAAATGAAGCTTTCAGTTATTAAATAAAAAAATCCACTGCTTTCCTTATTCAGTCAGTTGGTAGCACGGATACAATTTCTCCCGATCGAACGAAGATAATAGCATAAATTTTAAAAATTTAAACTTGTGAATTGGATACTGCATATTAGTCATGTCATTTTACAAATTTCAATATGTGTTCATCAAAATTAGTTATTTCAATTAATGTGTTCATTAAAACCCCTTATTTTTAACAGGCGTACATACATACTAGTTTAATGGGAATTCTCTAGAGCATCTGCGATACAAAATCCCTGAACTCAAAATGCCATAATCATGCACTCATAAATGATACGCAAATGACATAAGTAAATGTTTTATCAGTTCGCCGGTCTTCTTTTTCTGAAGCACTCACTCATGTCAGCAGTGAGGACGGGCCCACGTGTCTCTGCCACGCCCAAATCGAGCCTTGGCAGTCGAGGGCAAATCAACAGCCTGACAAGTGGCCAAAATTTACATCCTGGTCCTCAGGAAGCGGTGCGGGCGCGCGACAGAATTTCTCATTCCCAGGCGGCAAGAATAATTCTCGCGCGATGCCGGAATTGTAGAGCGCCCTGCAAGCTGGTCCGCAATTCTTGCCATTGCGGAGCGCGGGTTCGTCAGGGCGTTGTTCCGTGCAATCAGGCCGTCGCTTCTTTGGGCGCTCCTCTGATGAACTCATTATCGGAGGCCCTTTTCAGTCGCAGAAAAGGCCCAGGTCCTACATTATGGCTGCCCCGGCGATGATAATTATCGTAAAGCATTTGAATTTAGTCTCACCAATGCATGGCACAAGCATGTCGTGCTGCTGCCGCCACCGCTGCCGCCGCCGCTGCTGCTGCTGCTGCTGCAGCTGCCGCTCCCCTCTGTGAGACGCATAACTTTGTCAAAGTTGCTTTGTATTGAATTCGGATCTCGCGAAAGCACCCAGGCCTGATTACAATACATTCAGCTCTCCGAGCAGCCCGTCTGCGCTCTCACGATGTCGCTGTCGCCTCCTGCACGTCTCACAGATGTGCCGAGCTCTCGCTCTCCTTCCCCCTCATTCCTTCTTTCCCTTCTTCCTTCCTTTTTTTCTTCCTTCGTTCCTTGCCTCTGAAAGAAGATTTTAGAGTACACTGAAACGGCCTGCATATCAGGGTACATCGAAAGTGCAAGCATTTTAGTACGAGTATATGCAGTACATTCAGCATATTCGATGGTTATACTCGGATGGATTAGAAAGAATTGTCTGCAAATGCGCTTTTTGAAACACACACATACTGTCACTTCAGAGAAGCCCAGAGGCTAAATCACACACTAAATCATAAGCTAAATCAAACCCTAAGTTGCAGGCTAAATCATTAACTAAATAACAGGCTATATCAATAACTAAATCGTTAAAAAGCCTCTCGGCAGTGTGGCTGATCATAAAGAAATATTGTAATATATTGTAATTAAATTAATACATTTATATTGTCCGTTATGTACATTCTAAGTGAATTTTACTACCCCACTACACATAGACTAATACATAGTTGTCGCTTGGTTGGTCTTCTTTCTGTCACGGTCTTAAGGATTAGATAGGAGGAAATTTCCGGGTCCGTAATCCTAAATTAATGACGAGACTGTCAGATAGGGCAGTTCGTATCAGTGATTGTGCAAATAACATTATTTCATGTCAGAGTTACCGTAAATAAGAGGGCATCTTAAGAATTTAACACCATTTGCCCCGGTATTTTTAGCGAGGCACGTCTACTAGTACTTTTTGAGCACTTGAAAGACTAAACAAGAGCAGCACTTTTGCGAGACATCCGCAGATATTGTCTATCGAAACTCTCTCTTCCAATAGATTGGAATGAAAAATCTCAATAACTTCTTTAAATCGTTTGTTTGTGCCATGCATATTCTGCTAATGTCTGAGTGAGGGGCCAAGAAGCGGTTGTACGTTAAGGCTTCCCTTTGTCTTCTCTCATTTTTCTCTTTGTAATGGAGAAGCGTCTAAGAAAACGGTCCGAGCGTTTGACTTGAACGATCGGACTTCTGTCACATCCAAAATACCTATTTGTATTCAATCAAAGGTGCCCCACTGAAGAGTGTGCTTCACAGGCTGTTAATACGAAAGCCTAAAGCACACTGACACACTTTCTTACAGATCAGTCGAGTACGCTATCAGTTTGGATAAATTTGAGTAAGATGTACGTCAGCGGGAGAAGTTTTTGTAATAACTATTCCTGCGCGTAAGTGCTCAGTTCTACTGTAGGTAAATACCATACAATTCAGTGTCTAATGCTTAGGTAAAAGAACTGCAAAATATGAACATTTTGTTGAAAGCATTGTCTAGTGTCCAGGCTGTAAGAATAGATTCCATCGGATGCCAGTTAAAATCATAGTCGTAATATCAATAATATTTATGCAGCAAATTAAATATTCGCAAGTAGAAAGGTAATCGATGGAAATGGCCGTTATATTATCAAAAAAAGAATTTAATTTCACCTCAAAAGAATGAACATTTGAACGATAATGCAAAGTACAGGAAAATATTTCAAGCAGTCGATTCCCGTTTTTTTTTTTTTTGGAGCTGAGAGGCATAAAGCTGGTGAGGCTCAATTGCTGTCAATAAAATTTTGTTGTGGAATTTTTCTATTTTCATTATTTTTTGATTTCCTGGTTTTCTGTGTCACGCCATATTTTCCGTTTACGCGGAACGACGCCGCGCTCCCTCATCCGCCCTCTTATTTTATGTACCGGCACATTTTCCTGTCGGTCGGCAAGCTCTCACTCATTTAAATCATGGATGCCACTTACTGGTTGGTTTCCCTGCAATTTGCCCGAATGCTCTCGTTTCATTTCCTATTGTAGAGCTGGAAAAGCCTCCGTTGTATCTTTGTCCGGGCTTCGGGCAAAAGTTTCCACCATTCTCAACAATATTTTGCTAAGTTGTGTTCTCCTTCCCTCACGTTAGAGTCACTTATCCTCTCACCTATCCCTTACCCTCTCACTTATCCCTTATCCTCTCACTTACCCTCGTAACCGTGTTCTCAATCCCTCACAGTCCGTCAGAGTCACTTACCCTCTCACTAACCCTCGTATTCGCTGCGTCGAAATCCTCGCTCGGACTCAATAAAATAGTGAGGGCTTACCTAAACTTTCATCCGTATAACAAATGAAACGCACACCACTGCAGCAGCCAGTGGCATGGGGAGTGCGCCGGCTTGACAAAGGACGTTAGGGACCTTGATTGCATTAGGCCTCCGAGAATACAATACAGAGAATACAAAACACAGGTCTAGTGTCCTTCTGTGTAGTTGTGCTTCCTTAAATGACGCTTGCAAATTCGAGCGTGTGCACAGGGGGTCATTTCTCGAGCAAAATTTGCTCATCGACCGTGAGCGTCTAACGGAATTTCTCCTGAAAATAGAAGGGAAAGTTTGAAACTAAACGGGAAATGCACTCCAGCAAAGCGGCTTGCGTTCGATATGTTTGCATGAGAGACGGTGTTTGCCCGAATTTGTGTTTGCATTATATTTGAAAGAGAGTTACATATCCTTCAGTGTTTCAGGGATAGATTATTAAATGCTTTGAGTTTTGGGTAAGGGAAACTTATTTTCAATTAGCTTTTTATGGATTAACTAAACACTAACTATTTGTTACTTTCATCAGAAGCTCGAAATTTATGAAGTTCTCTAAGTAAACGCTCATTTATGTAATTCTAAATTAATAGTTCCTAAACATTGATAGATAAACCTTTTCCACTTTTCCTTTGTTCTTCCTCATATTTAAATCAGAGTTTGCTGTTTACATATTCGTACATTTAATTTCTGAAGACCATTTCTACGTGGCTGTTGCTAGTCTCTCTCAGCAAATCAATTCCTGTTTATTGCACTAATAACTGGGCATTAATCATAATTGGCCTTCCCCAGTCGGGGATTAGCGATTATTCTACATTAATCTCACCATCCGCCATTAGCACCTGCTGCTGCAAGCCTCAGGTTTGAATTTGGGGATTAGTTTGCAGGAACTATACCTGAAAAGTATAAATGTATACATCCATTGTAAGAAGAGAATTTAGAAAATCCGAATAACTTGAGTTAAGGTTTTTACAAGGAGGGTCCAATATTATTGCAAAATTTTCATAAGTGGGAATTAACTCTACGGAAAGTGCTGCCAGTATTTAAGTATCTCGGCTGTTTGAGCTTCCTGCTTGTACTTAAAACGGTAGGTGTAATACAGCGGTCTGTCTGACAGAACTGTGAGTACAACAAAACTGGGACTATAGCAAAACTGAGGATGTAGAAAAACTGAGGGTATAGCAAAACTAAGTGTAAAGCAAAACTGAGGGTGTAGCGAAACTATGGGTTTGGCAAAGCTGAGAGTATGGCAGAACTATGGGTGCAGCAAAACTGAGGGTAAAATAAACTGAGAGTAAAGCAAAACTGAGGGTATGCCAAAACTGAGGGTAAAGCAAAACTGAGGGTACAACAAAACAGTTGGTACAACAAAACAGTTGGTACAACAAAACTGTGGGTACAACAAAATAGTGGGTACAATAAAAACAGTGGGTAAAACAAAATAATGGGTACAACAAAACAGTGGCTACAACGAAACGGAGGCTCTAACAAAGCATTAGAATCTACTCTTCGCTCATTCTTTTACTCACGGACATCAAAATTGGTCAATAGATTGGATGCAGTTTATAATTACATTTGTCATATAATCAATTCCTGACGATATCTGGCCTTTGCACCACCACGATAGCTGACACCCAGACTGACTTCGCCACCATCCCGAACACGGGAAAATATCGACACGTTTGCTGGGACTTCAAAGAGCGAGTGTGAGTACCTTCGACGTACTGTAGAAATTTCCAATAGCAGCAAGTTCCGCACAAACGTTCATCGAGACGCGGGTTGTTAGCAAAGATCGATGATGCATAATACAGAGGCTTCAGACGCATGCAACTGTCGACAGCTGTTTGCGTCGTCCAGTGACCAAAGAGTTGGAGGATGTTTCGACTGCGATTGGATCGTTCCTGCCGTCTTTTTTAACTCAATCAAAAGTGCCGGCAGCAAAACGATTGAGGATGACTTTTGCTGCGAATAAATAGAACTCTGTAAGGCTTTTTAGCTCAACAAGCACTGCCAGGAACACAGCGGGTGGGATTTTCTACGAGAGAAAAGAGTGGTTTTTAGGGATTTTTCTTCCCTGTAGGACAGATCGCTTTCAAACTCGGCACCCTTATGTAACTCGATGAAATAAACATATTTTACTCGGAGAATATTTTCCGAAAAATTGAAACAATGATAAAAAATGTTATTTATGAACATTTTCCACAACCCACGATATTTGGAGTGGAACAAATACAAGTTGTACTTGTATTTGGTAGTATTTGGGTTGGTCGTATTTAGTGCACTTCAGTGAAAGGTATAACGCTCAAAGATAAAATGTACAACAAACAGAAAATATGAATTTTTATTGAGAATTTTTTTTCATTTATCGTTATTTGATTGATATTTTTCCATATGTAAGCTTGCAGGCATCAGAAATTTGATCCATAAAATTTCTGGGATTTCTCTGAAATAAAATTGTGCGTCGAATGATATGAGTTTCATTATGCTTTATAAAACGGTCCTTAAAGAATGCTCTAAAAGTCATATAACTGATTCGGCTTCACAAGTAGCGATAGTACAAATTTCACAAATATATGCTCAAAAAATCTATTTCTGTATTTTTATTTATATAACTCTTATAATCATGAATTGTGTGAATTATTTATGTTAGTTTAGGCCGCAAACTCTAGGTTTTGAAAGAACTCAGATCAATGGAATTCGTTGTTCAGAAGTAAAAACCAAGAAAATTGTCTCATTATAATGGAATTCCATATGAATTGCCTGCGAAAAGTGCATTCTTTATATGTTACACTAATTTATGATGATAGTAAGTGCTGCGCTGCGAATGAGTTAGGGAAGTAAAGGAGGGGGGGGAGGAGTCTGAAGCGGGGTTGTGGACTGAGCTGCTCTGAGGCGAGCGTAAGCTCCCTCCTCATTCATGTGCCCCTGTGCAGTACAGCAGTCTGAGCACTTGGTTAGAACTATTTTTAATTGATTCTAAATTCTAGATAACCATTCTTTCTTTGCTCATATGTGGTCAGTTTATCAGGTACAATTTCAGATTTAGTATGTTGTGGAGTGCGTATCTAAGAACGTTTGGCAGTAAAAAATAAGTTTTAAAACATTTGAATAAAGACTCTATTAGACAAACCCCTTAAATTGTCTCTCCCGTAGTTGTAGGCCAATAGGAACGATTGCATTCTTTTTATATTTGTGTCCCAAGATTGTGCTAACGCTACCGTATGAATGAGTTAAATGACTTCAAGTTGTATAAATTACTTAAGTTCAGTGAATATGAAGCGAATGTAAATAACTATATTCGAAAAGCATTGAATTTTCCATGAGCGCAAACAACGCGTACATGCTAAGTATGTACGTCTAGTACGCATAATACAACTAATACAATTACTAAAAGCAAACAACACAATGCCAGTGAGTACGTACAATACAGCGATACAGTACTAAATACAAATAGCACAATACGACACAATAAGTACAATAAAACTAATAAAATGTTAAATGCAAGCAACACAATACCAAACAAAACGTACAATACACCAATACAATACCAAATACAAACAATGCAATGCTAAATACAGACAACACAATACCAAAGAAAACGTACCATGCACCAATACAATGCTAAATACAAACAACACAATACCAAACAACACGTGCAATACAAACTATACCACGTGCTATTCGGTAGCTGTGCTACGGATGAACTTCGCCCTAATTCAGTTTTGGATCATTTTTTGTGACAATACTGGACGATGAAAAAGTGTTCTTCCGGCGGCCCAGAATGGTATTGCCAAGGTAGAGAAGGTTTTTAGAGAACACTAAATTTTTCCGACAGTATTGAAGCTTTTCCTGCGATACTGGAACCTTTTTTGAAAAATACTGGAGCCTTTCTAATGCGTTGAAACCTTTTCGAGGATACCGAAGCCTTTTCTAATTCGCTGAAACCTTTTCGAGAATACCGGAACCTTTTCTAATGCGTTGGAACCCTTTCGAGGATACCGGAGCCTTTCTGAATGCGTCGGAACAATTTCGACGATGTTGAGGTTCTGTCAAATACGTTAAAATAGTGTGATGATACTGAAGTTCCTTCAACGATATTGAAACTATTCGAAGATATTCAAACTTCTCCATCGGTATTAAAACTTTTTCAGCGAGGATAGTTCTTCAATGATTTTGAAACGGTTACAACGATATTGAAGTATTTTCCAAAACTAGCGACATTATTCAGGATGAAATGGAAACCTTTTCGATAATATTGAAGCATATCCCTGAAATAACTATTTTTTCCGATGATGTGAAATTTTCGACTGTATTGAAATACTTTCCGACGATATTGAGTTTTTTTCAACGATATAAGTCAGGCTGGCTCCTTTGCAAGCAGCGCGACCCCTGAGGGTCGCAAAGGCCTCATTGCCTTTAGAGGAGCTGCCACGCCGTGGTGAGGAAATGGAAGCTTAGGAAATGATAGTTAGAAAATGATAGTTAAGAAATGGAAGTTTAAGATATGGTCGTCATGTAATGGAAGTATGAGAAATAATCGTTAAGAAATGAAAGCATAAGAAAAGGTCATAGAGATATGGATGTTGAAGAAATCATAGTTGAAAAATCGAAGCTTAAGAAATGGTCTTTAAGAAATGAAAGCTTAAGAAATGATAGTTAAGAAATGCAATCTTAGGGAATGGCCATTAAAAAATGGAAGACTAGAGAAAGAGACAGCCTCTCAAGTCTTAAGTCATGATTAGCCTTTTGTTTCAAGTCAATGAGGTCGTGACGCTTCCTGGGCGACGGAAAAACTTGTGAAACTTCGTGGCCAGACCTCTATGCCATGAGGTCAAGGGGGCGTATATAAACAGGGAGGCCCAGACGTAACGTATCCACAGTACATGTATACGGGGTGGCCCAGACGTAACGTATCCACAGTACATGTATACAGGGAGGCCCAGACGTAGCGTATCCACAGTACATGTATACAGGGAGGCCCAGACGTAGCGTATCAACAGGACATGTTTACACGGTGGCCCAGACGTATCATTCCACACTTCATTTATACGGGGTTACGGGGTGGCCCGGACGTAACTGAGCTTTTAATCGAGGGGACCGTATTTTAATAGAGTACCACATAACTTGGTATCCTTTTTACTCGTTGACGAAAGGGTCAGTTCCAACTTTGTCGACAGGGTGGTGCAGAATGAAAAGAGACCCATTTCCAAATTTGCATATTCGACGAATTATAAAAGCTGCACCCTCTCTGAAAACACGGTTTTTTGCGTTGACTTTAACTCCATTTTCTTCTGAATTTAATAACTTCACAATTAGAATTAAAAATTATGTAGCGAATTAAGCAAAAGGAAAAAGAGCTAACAAGAAGAATTTTTTTTCAATTCCTGACCAGTATCAAGTTTATAGATATAGATTTGATGGGCTTTGGTAAATTCAGGATGGCGCTCCAGAACATTGAAGTCGTAAAGTGCAAAAAATTGCTGCATAATATTTTCACGGATTGCATTATTGCATTAAACCATCGAATTGTATGGCTCCCAGATCGCCGGACTCACCCACACTTTTCTCCTCTCAAAAATACGGTTGATTACAGAGACATGATTGAAAATGAAGTTAGTGTGCTGAAAGGAAATCAGGATTTGGTTGAAGTAGTCATAGTTGAAATGCGACGAAGACTGCAAGCATGTGGGGAAGAAACGGAGGACATGGCGAGGGAAACTAACCTCCCCCTTTTTGCAATAAGATTTGCGCTTCCAAAAAAGTAAGAGTATGAAACCATGTTTTCAGGAAACGTTCGGCTTTGACAGTTTGTAAAACATACTACATTGAAAATGCACTTCCATATTGGCTCCACCATATGAATTGTGATACGTGAAGTTGATACTTTTGTCCGCTGTTTCTCTTTGTGAACCATTTCTTAACGCGCTGTAGGAATTAGGTGGGAGAAAATTCCCGGGTCCTGATCCTAGAAGCCACTATTCCTAATGAGCGAGACCGTGTCGGAGAAGGCAATTCGTATCAGTGATACGAAAAATGACCCGAGAATCGTCGTAGGATTTACCCTTATTTTTACCCTCATTTTTACCCTCCCGAGGACACCGACAATGCAGAAATGCGGACGTCAGTGCCGCTCCTGGCGCCTCAGAAGGAAGACCACCCCGATTTTTGTTCCAAAACTCTGTTGGGACCTCAGCCTTAATGTTTTAATGCGTGCTCAACGTGCTTTATGTGAGCCTGAGGACTGTTTATTGCTTCATTGGAGGCCTGAAATTCATTCAGTAAGCTAAATAAGAAATTCATCAAGCGAAGTAACCGAGAAATTAATCTACACTAAGAAAGAAATTCACCCAGTAAACTAGTCAGGAAATTCGTCCAATAAACTAGTCAAAAAATTCAGTCAGTAAACTAGTCAAGAAATTCACCCAATTAACTAGTCAAGAAGTTCATTCAGCAAACTGATCAAGAAATTTATACAGAAAACTGAGTAAGAAATTCATCCAATAAAGTAAGCAAGAAATTTATTCCAACGAGGGAAGAAATTTCATTCAGCAAACTAAACAAACAATTAATTCAGAAAACACATAGGAGACGCCTGGAACGGTGGCCAGTCAATGCAGTCATTTTAGGCTACAGCACTTCAAGTGGGCCGCAGTGGGCCCAGTGAGACGCTTGAGTGGGCAGCTAAATGTAGCATAAAGTGGGTCGGAGTGGGCTCTGTGAGACGCTTGAGTAGGCAGCTAAGTGTAGCATAAAGTGGGTCGGAGTGGGCCCTGTGAGACGCTTGAGTGGGCAGCTAAATGTAGCATAAAGTGGGCCGGAGTGGGCCCAGTGAGACGCTTGAGTGGGCAGCTAAATGTAGCAGAAAATGGGCTGAGTGGGCGTGCAGCTGCGGCATCAGCACCCCACTGAGCGCCAGGAGCCCATTTGAGTGGGATGCTCAGCACAAAACTGCTCACGCAGTGAAGCAGCTCACGAACGTCTAAAAAAACAAGGTTTAATATTTTCGTATTTTTTCGATGTCCTTGTAAAATTAGGCCGAGCGCTCTGCTCTCATTACTCGGGAATTTTGAGCGGCCTCTTCCTGTGCCATAACTTTATGGCTCAAAAAGCCCTTGAAGCTCCTTGAAAAAGGCCTTGTGGGATATTTATTCAGTATCAACAGCGGCGTAAACTGCCGACTGCCCGACCTGCTCCTTCACATCTGGGCGGTCGGGCGTGGGGGCGCCTGCGGGACCAATCCACTAGTCTACCAGTCTACCAGTCCACCAGTCCATCTGTCTACCAGTCAAGCAGCCTACCAGTTAACCAGTCTACCAGTCAGGCAGCCTACCAGTCTCCCAGTCTGCTAATCCACCAGTCTGCCAAGCCACCAGTCCACCAGTCAACCAGTCTACTTGTCAACCAGTCTACCAGTCTACATGTCCACCAGTCCACCAGTCTACTAGTCCATCCGTCTTCCTGTCCACTAGTTTCCCAGTCAACCAGTCTACCCGTCTACCTGTCCAACACTCAACCAGTCCACCCGTCTTCCAGTCAATCATTCTACCAGTTTGCGAGTCTATCGGCCTACCAGTTTACCAGTCCACCAGTTTACCTCTCTGCCAGTCTCCCAGCTTACAAACCTACTAATCTCAATAGCAGTATTTCTATCACTCTACCAGTCTATCTCTATACTAGTCTACCAGTCAATCTACTACTCCACTAGTTTACTGTTCTATCAGTGTATTAGTGTACCAGTCAACGAACTTACCCATTTGTCGGTTTATCACTGCCGTTTTCTATCATTCTAATATGCTACCAGGGTACAATCTACGAGTGTATCATTGTAGTGGGCTACCAGTCTACTTTCTATCCAAGTGTATCATTCTATCATGCTACCAGTCTACATTCTAGTGTATCATTCTACCGGTCTACCAGTCTACAATTCTATCAACGTTCCGTTTTACCTGTCTACCAGTTTGCCATTCTTACCAGTACTTTACTTCCAGTTTGCCATTCTAATATTCAACTATTTTATCCGTTTACCATTCTGCGTACATAGTCGTGCCTCATTCAATTTTTCTCCCAATCTACTATTCTACCATTCCATCAACGTACTAGTCCACTAGCCCACCATATTTTTTGTCTACCATTGTGTCTGTTTACTATTCAGCCACCTAGTCTATTATTCTTCCAGTCTGCTTGGCTTAGTCTACTATTCTAATAGTCTCCCATTCTAGCAGTCTACTACTCCACCATTTAACCAACCTACTATTCAACAATTCGCTGTTCTACTCATCTACCAGTTTCCCATTCTATCAGTCTATTATTCTACTATCCTACTATCTATTTAAGAACACTTACCTAAATTAGCTTGCATCATATATAGTCCAAGGTACTGACAACAATAAGCCTGTATGTATCTTAGATACTGTAAAACATTTTTCCTGATGAGCCTGTATCCTAGATACTCAGGAGTACCTAGCACAATTCATGAACCCGTATTCTAGAGACTCCAGAGTGTTTGTATGTACCAATGTAAACACATATACCCTACATACATACTGTAGAATATTTACCGCAATGAGCCTGCTTTCTTAGATACTGAAAATTAGTTACCTCAGTGAGTTTGTTTATCATAGGTGTTATAAAATACTAGACAACACGTGACCCGTTGGGTCAAATAAAATTTATCAAAATCAAACCGTATCCAGAAATATATCCTATGCAGTTAAGTCGGTATCCACAGCACAGGATTAAACGAAGAGTATAAATTTCGAACATCTCATAGCCGACAGACAAACGTGTGCACTGTTTCAAGCAAACAAACAAGCAAAACGGCCAGAGTTTTAGTATTATACTAGATTTACATACCTCAATGAGTCTGTACCCTAGATGTATTAAATGCATTCCCTTCAATGAGCCTGCATACCATTCACTCATTAATTAACATTCCCGGAATTGACAAACCTGCACCATACTAAATTGAGAAAATTTACCTCAGTGAGCCTGTATCCTAGATACTCACTCTACTTTAGATCACCATTCACGACTGCTAATGACTTTTCTGTAAATTAATGAGCGGCGGGCTTGGTCCGGGGCCCAAAGAACAATGCGAACAGGATTTTGGCACAAAGGGTGCCGGCAAGAGCGTCTTTCCCGTGATTTTGTTGCTGTTCCTCGGTTTTCGAAATATGCAGACGAGTTTTTCCAGCTGCCCGAGCTCTGAGGGGACCTCGAAATTCTGCCGCGACGTCCAGACGGCGAGGGGAGAAATTCGCTAACAAGAAAATAATTTTAAAATATACATTAAAAAAACTCGGGGCATGCCTATGAATACGTGATGAAGCGCGCACACACACATATACACACACACATACACTCACGCATACACGCATTTTCGTGCTACTCTTGAAGAAATTCGATCGTGTTGTTCCTTATTAAGTTCAAAGAATTTAACACTCATTTTTTGGTGCATGTTTCTGCAGTGCCCTGTCCGAGAGCTTGTATGCAAACGTTGTTCGAGGACACTTATTTAGAGTTACTGGCAACTTTCGTACTAGGGATGATAATAATAATAATAATAATAACCTAATAGCGACTATGATAATAACGATTTTTTTTCACTAGTATTCCTAATAAGAGTAACCTTGAAATTTTAATACTAATAGCCTCATGTAAATGATTGTTGGGCGTACTATGACAGTCGTAATATACCCTGCGAGCGCTACCCGTTTGTAACGTTTGAATGAAGTAAAGTGGCTACTTGATCGTGCTAGATACTAAAATAAGCGCCCAAGCTGTTGCGGACGACGATTTTTAGTTACGCATAACCAGGAAATCTCCTCGGCCGCGTTACAACAGATGCAGCTACCCGTGCTTCTGGTGATGGGAAATAACCTGCTCGGCCTCCATCTTGAAGGCTGAAATCTCAACTTATAGATTTTATAGTCCCTTCATCCCTTATCTTAAAGGCTAGAATCTCAATTTATGGATTTTACAATCACTTCAGCCTTTCATCTTGAAGGCTGGAATCTCAATTTATTTTACAATCACTTTAGCCTTCATCTTGAGGGCAGGAATCTCAACTTATATATTTTAAAATTACTTCAGCATTTCATCTTGAAGGATGGAATCTCATTTTATTTTACAATTACTTCAGCCTTCATCTTGAAGGCTGGAATCTCAACTTATGGGTTTTACAGTCCCTTCATCTTTCATCTTGATGGCTGGAATCTCAATTTATGGATTTTACAATTACTTCAGCCTTCATTTTTAAAGCTAGAATCTCATCTTATGGGTTCTACAAACCCTTTGCTGAAATTCCCAGAGCCAAGCAATCTCCTCTACAGCCTGAGCAAATTTTCGGATGGCAGCAGCGGAGATTCTTTCATTGGCCTCATGAAATCTTCACCGCAACATTTGCTCCTTAGATCGGTCTTTTTTTTAATTGCCACAGCCCGTGAGATTAGGTGACAGTAAGTGACAGTAAGTGACAGTGAGTGACAGTAAATGACAGTAAATGACAGTAAGTAACAGAAAGTGACAGTAAGAGACAGTAAATGACAGTAAGTAACAGAAATTAAAATTTCAATTTCAATTCAAAGTACATTCGAAGTACATTAGATGGCAGTAACGCACATTACCTGACAGTAAAGTACATTAGCTGACAGTAAATGACATGTCAGTAGCATGTTCCAGCCAGGTACAATCAAAGTATCACACGTCACCGGAGATAAGAGCGTCAGATGACGCAATTCCTTTAGCTTAAGAACACACCTGGGCAGCGCGAAATGGTCACAAGGAAATTCGGGCCTAAAATAACGTGTGAAAATAAACAATGTAGACGGGCGATTTCACAGAGGATCGGGCTACGCATATAATTTAAGAAAGCTGTGTACTTTTTCTATCATTTTAGAAAGCAATGTGCCTAGTATGAAATTTTAGGAAGGAGTATGAATTTAAAAGGAAGCTCTGAATTTAGAATTTCAATTTTAAATTTAAGGAAGCTCCGGGTATAATTGAAAAGGGAAGTATGCCTTATATATAATTAAATAAAGCTGCATGTTTATGTATAATTCAGGGAAGCAGTGAGCTTTGTATATAATTTGAAAAAGCAGAGTGCCTTGTGTATAATTTGAAAAGCAGTGCCTTGTGTATAATTTAAAAAAGCAGAGTGCCTTGTATATAATTTGAAAAAGCAGAGTGTCTTGTATATATGTAATTTTAAAAAGCCGAGTCGTTTGTATATAATTTTAAAAAGCTGAGTGCCTTGTATATAATTTTAAAAAGCAGAGGGCCTTGTATGCACAAGGCAAAGCCTACATAGTCACTCCCTCTCATTCTCTCGCTCTCTTTTGTAAATTGCAAGAGAAAATAAATAGATTAAAAATATGTATGTTAGATGAAAATAGGTATAAAAAGATGGTAACTAAATAGTAAGGGAAGACCCCATTCTGACGGCACCATCACAGCAAGCTGAGCACCTCACCGTGTGCAGACGTGCACCTTTGGACAACATTTGCCCGCTCTCGAGATGGTCTGCGAGACAAGACCTTGTGCAGTCTGGCGAGTTTTGATGTCTTCAGGCCCCATAAATTTGATGACTTTTTACGATGTTTTTTTCTTTTTCCTGCAGTTGTCGAATTCAAGGACGGACTTAATTGATGGGTTTTAAACACGATTGATTACATTCATGTCAGAAATTTTTTGAGTCAGCGCGTCGGTCTCACTGCTTCATGTAGTCGAAAATTTCTTGAGCAAGCGAGTATCTTTCTGCAGATTAAGGCAGCCGTTCTTGTATTTAAGTTGAGGAACATCAACTTCCTTTTTGGCGCTTCAAAGATACCAGTTGCCTTACAGGAGCTTCTTCTACAAACGCTTCAAGATATAAATAAAGGACTCTAGGTCAAAATTGCCTGCGAGCTTTATTTAAGATTTATTTATCCCATTATCGCTTTATATATTACCAGCACAACCTCCTCGTTCAGCCTCCCCTCTCCTCTCGTCGGCATAGAAAAAACATCTTCATTGGCACTAAAATTTCGTTGTGTTGTTTTGGGGTCTCAAAATAATTTCCGGTCATCGAGTTCGAGCATAATTTTGTGCTCTTAGTCGCTGCACTCCTGTACGACAACTAGCTGGATTATATCCTCAATTACCCTAATGTTTGACTGCAAGTCCCAAACTGGCGTATCATTTCCGGAAATTTAAGAGAGTTGCATTCGGATAATCGCCGTTCCGAATCGTAGATCAACGGCTCATCATTACAAATTCTCAACGAGGCAGAAAATAAATACATGCTGTTTAGAGTGTATCATAATTCTGAAGCATTTCTATCACAGAAAATGCGAATATAACAGTACTTTCTAACTGATTTACACAGTAGCACAAAAAATTGGTCAGAAGTCGAGAGTGTTAACTCAAAAACTAATAAATGTGAAAAGATGAAGCCAAAACACCTTAAAGAAAGTGTGGATAATTTCTTCACTTCGTTCCTCAAATATGAAACAAGCTTTCACACGTTTTCTGTGTGTTCCCCTGAATTATCATCGTTCTAAGTTCCAAAATTTGATACTGAAATATTAGATTCGATTACCGTAGAGTTTTAGCGCCGACTATTTCCGTAAATACCCTATGATACGCATAAAAAAGACCAACAGTTCAAAATCGGAAGATTAGAGGTATCTAGAGTGCGAAATGAGTATAAAAAACTATTATTTCCCCAACTAGCGTCTATTAGGTTTTATGTTCGTTACCTTCGTACGTTTTTTCCCGTCACCCTCCATCTGTTTTTTTTATCGTTTTTACACGGTTTGCAATGCCTTCACAGTCATAACTAACATGTCTCCGAAAATTGCATCATTCATGATGTTTTATCAAGGCCATCGACCATTAACGGTTGATTCTACATCTCCGCCATCAGTTTCATAGACCGCTTTGTAAAGTTTATTTTAACCGAAACGAACGTTGTCCTGTCAGCCTTCCGTATTGGTCACAACCGACTGACAACATATCTGACAAAGGCTATCATTTCTCAAGCACGTCATCTCTCTGACAATCGAGCTCTAGCCACGTTATTAAAGCCCCCATAGAGACGATAATATCCCACTACCATCGTGTTGAGCGTTAACGTTTGTTGTCAACACGGCTTTGTCATTATGGAATTGGAATTTATGGTGTACTAGGAAGGCCGGTGAAAATTTTGCGGAAATTTAGATAAACAAACTTTACATAAGCCAGCCCATGAGAAGTGGTCCTCTCAAGTGTTGGACAGAGGTTGAATGTTCAGGGCCGAGATAGTCCGGTCTGAGCAGCAATTTTTTTCTTGACGATGCGAGTAGTCTGAACTCTATTAGGGAACTGAAAATGTGCTGCGAAGACTGGCTTTTTATCGCAAAACATGCAACCCGTATCCAGGATACTTCACTCGAGACCTGAAATTTCCCTTGAAAAGTGACGAAGCGTGACGGAACGGTAGGTACGTAGATGGGTACAAGTGTATTTATATATATTTGATTAGCATGGCTGAGTCATGTAGATGTTCCAATATATAGATCTTCCAATGTGAGCTTTTTCAGGTAAAACGATCATTCGTTCGTATTTCTCATGTAAGAAAATTAATTCCTCGTTTTTTTTGCAAACGATCAATTTGTTGAAAGACGAGCATTTGTTAGTTTATATTATTTCAGACGATTAATTGGTCGTATGGTTCATGCAAGACGATTAATTGTTAGATTATCGAGTCTAATACGATTTATTGTTTGTTTTTGATGAATAATGGTTAATATTTTTCTTCGTGAGAAGATCAAGTGTTCGTCTATTATATGCGACGAAATCAGTTGTTCGTACTTTGCTTCCGTAGGTCGATCAATGTTTCTCGTATCGTGTGCAAGAAGATCATTTATTTGTTTTATCACGAATGATGATCAATTGTTAGCTTAGGTTATATAACCCGATATATGCTTGTGTGTCTAATATATTGAAATGTTCGTGAATCTAATGATCAATGATTTAAAATTTTCTGATACAAGTCGATCGAATGTTCGTATTTCGTATGTAAGACGATGAATTTTTTTTAAATGATCACCAGTCTGTTTTCAGGTAAGACGAGCAATTCTTTCATTTTCTATGTAACACAATTAAATATTCGTATTTCTTATGAATGGTGATTAATCTTTCGTTCTTTATGCTAGTCGATCAATTGTTCTATTTCAATCATACAAATCGATCAATTATTCGTTTTTCATACTCAAAACGATCTATTGTTCGCTCTCATGGCTTATTAGTTCATTTTCCAAATATGAGACCACCATTTGTTCGTTTTTTGAAAGACGATCAGTTCTTCGTATGATCATAAGTACGACGATCAATTACTCGATTTTGACGCAACACGATCAGCTCTTCGTTGTTTTCATAGAGGGTGATTATTAATCCATTTTTTATATAAGGCGAAAAATTGTTCTTTTCTTATGTAGTACAATCACTTCTTCGTTCTCTTGTGAAAGACGATTGATTCTTCGTCTTTATAATTAATCTAACATGATGAAAATGATCAATCATTCAAATTTTTTTTCTAATGGGGTAATTGTACATATTTCTAAAGTAAGACGATCAATTATTCGTCTTCCTCATGTAAGGCATTCAATTTTTCATTTTTCTCATGTCAGGCAATCAAATGTTATTTTTTTCATGTAAGAAAATCAGTTGTTTGTTTTTGTTTTGTGATAAGATCAACTATTTGTCTTTCTCACGCAAGACGATCAATTGTTCGTCGTTCTCATGTTAGACAATCAATTGTTCATTTTTCTCATGCTAGACGATCAATTGTTCGTTTTTTGTAAGGAGATCAATTGTTAGTCTTTCTTATGTAATACGATCAATTGTTCGTCTTTCATATGCAAGACGATCAGTTGTTCGCCTTTCTCGTGTACGACGATTAATTTTTCGTATTCCTCATGCAAAAAGATGAAAGCTTGTCTTTCTCAGGTAAGACGATCAATTGTTCTTTTTTGTAATGAGATGAATTGATCAGCTCGCTCGTGTAGGACGATTCATTTTTCGATTTACTTATGCAATGAGATCAATTGTTCGTCTTTCTCCTGCAATACGATCAGTTGTTCGTTTGTCTCATCTGATACGATCAATTGCTCATTTTTTTGTCATGCGATCAAATGTTAGTCTTTCATATAAAAGACGATCAAATGATCGTCTTCCTCGTGTAACACGATTATTTTTGTATACTTCTCATGCAGTGCGACCAAATGTTTGTTTTTCTCACGTTAAACGATCAATTGTTCGTTTTTTTCATGTAAGACAATCAATTGTTCGTCTATCTATGTACTTGAGTCTATCGTTCGTCTTCTTATGCAAACCGATCATTTGTTCGCCTTTCTGATGTAGGACGATCACTTTTTCATTTTTCTCGTGCAAATGGATGAAAGTATTATCTTTCACATGTAAGACGATAATTGTTCGTTTTTTCATGTAGGACAATTAATTGTTCGTTTTTGTAATGAGATCAATTGTTCGTCCTTCCTATGTAATGCGTTCAGTTATTCGTCTTTCTTTTGTCAGACAATCATGTGTTCCCCTTTCTTATGTACGATGATTAATTGTTCGTTTCTTCAAGCAAATACATGAAAGGTTTCTCATACGATCAATTGTTCGTTTTTTTACCTGAGACGACCAATTGTTCATTTTTTTGTAATGATATCAATTATTCGTCTTTCCTATGTAACACGATCTGTTATTCGTCTTTTCTTACGTACGGCGGTTAATTGTTCGTTTTTTTAACAAATACACGAAAGGTTTGTCTGTTCTCATGTAAAACGATCAATTATTCGCTTCTTTTTGCCAGAGACGATCAATTGTTCGTTTTTTTGTAATAAGATCAATTATTCATATTTCCTATGTAACACGATCAGTTGTTCGTCTTATTTTGCAAGACGATCATTTGTTCGCTTTTCTCATGTACGACGATTATTGTTCGTTTTTTCAAGCAAATACATGAAAGGTTTCTCATATAAAACGATCAATTATTCGCTTTTTTCTATCTGAGACGATCAATTGTTCGTTGTTTTTCTATCTAAGACGATCAATTGTTTGTTTTTTTGTAATGCGATTAATTATTCGTCATTCCTATGTAGCACGATCAGTTGTTCGTCTTATTCTGCAAGACGATCATTTGTTCGCTTTTCTTACGTACGACTATTAATTCTTCGTATTTTCAAGGAAATCCTCGAAAGGTTTGTCTGTCTCACATAAAACGATCAATTACTCGCTTTTTTATCTGAGACAATAAATCGTTCGTTTTTTGTAATAAGATCAATTTTTCGTCTTTCCTATGTAACACGATCAGTTGTTAGTTTATTCTGCAAAACGATCATTTGTTCGCTTTTTCATGTACGACGATTAATTTTCGTTTTTTCAAGCAAATGCATGAAAGATTTGTTGTCTCATATAAAACGATCCATTGTTCGCTTCTTTTTACCAGAGACGATCAATTGTTCGTTTTTCGTAATGAGATCAATTATTCGTCTTTCCTATGTAACACGATCAGTTGTTCGTCTTTTTTTGCAAGACGATCATTTGTTCGCTTTTCTAATGTACGACGATTAATTGTTCGTTTTTTCAAGCAAATACACGAAAGGTTTGTCTGTCTCATATAAAACGATCAATTGTTCGCTTTTTTATCTGAGACGATCAATTACTCGTTTTTTTGTAATGAGATCAATTGTTCGTCATTCCTATGTAAAACGATCAATTGTTAGTCTATCTTATGCAAGATGATCATTTGTTCGCCATTCACATGTACGAAGATTAAATTTTAATTTTTCTAATGCAAAGAGATCAAAGGTTTGTCTTTCTCACATAAGACGATGAATTGTTCGTTTTTTCATGTAACAATCAATTGTTCGTTGTGAGTAATGAGATTAAGTGTTCGTGTGTTTCATGTATTACGATCAATTGTTCGTCGTTCTCATGTTAGACAATCAATTGTTCATTTCTCTCATGCTAGACGATCAATTGTTCATTTTTTGTAAGGAGATCAATTGCCAGTCTTTCTTATGTTATACGATCAATTATTCGTCTTTCATATGCAGGACTAACAATTGTTAACCTTTCTCGTGTACGACGTTTAATTTTTCGTATTTCTCGTGCAAAAAGATGAAAATCTTGTCTTTCTCAGGTAAGACTATCAATTGTTCTTTTTTAAAATGAAGGTAATGGAGAACAGAGATCTTAAAATCATT